>JAVRKA010001194.1:0-21619 GCA_034508555.1 Venustoraphidia nigricollis | reverse complement strand
GCATTTCAGATATAGGTGTCGATAGGCATTTCAGATATAGGTGTCGATAGGCATTTCAGATATAGGTGTCGATAGGCATTTCAGATATAGGTGTCGATAGGCATTTCAGATATAGGTGCCGATAGGCATTTCAGATATAGTTGCCGATTGGCATTTTAAAAATAGGTGCCGATAGGCATTTCAGATATAGAAGCCGATAGGCATTTCAAATATATGTGCCGATAGACATTCCAGATATGGTTGCCGATAGGCATTTCAAATATAGGTGCTGATAGGCATTTCAGATGTAGTTTCCGATAGGCATTTCAAAAATAGGTGTCGATAGGCATTTCAGATATAGGTGTCGATAGGCATTTCAGATATAGGTGTCGATAGGCATTTCAGATATAGGTGTCGATAGGCATTTCAGATATAGGTGTCGATAGGCATTTCAGATATAGGTGTCGATAGGCATTTCAGATATAGGTGTCGATAGGCATTTCAGATATAGGTGTCGATAGGCATTTCAGATATAGGTGCCGATAGGCATTTCAGATATAGTTGCCGATTGGCATTTTAAAAATAGGTGCCGATAGGCATTTCAGATATAGAAGCCGATAGGCATTTCAAATATAGGTGCCGATAGGCATTCCAGATATGGTTGCCGATAGGCATTTCAAATATAGGTGCTGTTAGGCATTTCAGATGTAGTTTCCGATAGGCATTTCAAAAATAGGTGTCGATAGGCATTATAGATATAGGTGTCGATAGGCTTTTCAGATATAGGTGTCGATAGGCATTTCAGATATAGGTGTCGATAGGCATTTCAGATATAGGTGTCGATAGGCATTTCAGATATAGGTGTCGATAGGCATTTCAGATATAGGTGTCGATAGGCATTTCAGATATAGGTGTCGATAGGCATTTCAGATATAGGTGCCGATAGGCATTTCAGATATAGTTGCCGATTGGCATTTTAAAAATAGGTGCCGATAGGCATTTCAGATATAGAAGCCGATAGGCATTTCAAATATAGGTGCCGATAGGCATTCCAGATATGGTTGCCGATAGGCATTTCAAATATAGGTGCTGATAGGCATTTCAGATGTAGTTTCCGATAGGCATTTCAAAAATAGGTGTCGATAGGCATTTCAGATATAGGTGTCGATAGGCATTTCAGATATAGGTGTCGATAGGCATTTCAGATATAGGTGTCGATAGGCATTTCAGATATAGGTGTCGATAGGCATTTTAGATATAGGTGTCGATAGGCATTTCAGATATAGGTGTCGATAGGCATTTCAGATATAGGTGTCGATAGGCATTTCAGATATAGGTGTCAATAGGCATTTCAGATATAGGTGCCGATAGGCATTTCAGATATAGGTGTCGATAGGCATTTCAGATATAGGTGTCGATAGGCATTTCAGATATAGGTGTCGATAGGCATTTCAGATATAGGTGTCGATAGGCATTTCAGATATAGGTGTCGATAGGCATTTCAGATATAGGTGCCGAAGGGCATTTCAGATATAGTTGCCGATTGGCATTTTAAAAATAGGTGCCGATAGGCATTTCAGATATAGAAGCCGATAGGCATTTCAAATATAGGTGTCGATAGGCATTTCAGATATAGGTGTCGATAGGCATTTCAGATATAGGTGTCGATAGGCATTTCAGATATAGGTGTCGATAGGCATTTCAGATATAGGTGTCGATAGGCATTTCAGATATAGGTGCCGATAGGCATTTCAGATATAGTTGCCGATTGGCATTTTAAAAATAGGTGCCGATAGGCATTTCAGATATAGAAGCCGATAGGCATTTCAAATATAGGTGCCGATAGGCATTCCAGATATGGTTGCCGATAGGCATTTCAAATATAGGTGCTGATAGGCATTTCAGATGTAGTTTCCTATAGGCATTTCAAAAATAGGTGTCGATAGGCATTTCAGATATAGGTGTCGATAGGCATTTCAGATATAGGTGTCGATAGGCATTTCAGATATAGGTGTCGATAGGCATTTCAGATATAGGTGTCGATAGGCATTTCAGATATAGGTGCCGATAGGCATTTCAGATATAGTTGCCGATTGGCATTTTAAAAATAGATGCCGATAGGCATTTCAGATATAGAAGCCGACAGGCATTTCAAATATAGGTGCCGATAGGCATTCCAGATATGGTTGCCGATAGGCATTTCAAATATAGGTGCTGATAGGCATTTCAGATGTAGTTTCCGATAGGCATTTCAAAAATAGGTGTCGATAGGCATTTCAGATATAGGTGTCGATAGGCATTTCAGATATAGGTGTCGATAGGCATTTCAGATATAGGTGTCGATAGGCATTTCAGATATAGGTGTCGATAGGCATTTCAGATATAGGTGTCGATAGGCATTTCAGATATAGGTGTCGATAGGCATTTCAGATATAGGTGTCGATAGGCATTTCAGATATAGGTGTCGATAGGCATTTCAGATATAGGTGCCGAAGGGCATTTCAGATATAGTTGCCGATTGGCATTTTAAAAATAGGTGCCGATAGGCATTTCAGATATAGAAGCCGATAGGCATTTCAAATATAGGTGTCGATAGGCATTTCAGATATAGGTGTCGATAGGCATTTCAGATATAGGTGTCGATAGGCATTTCAGATATAGGTGTCGATAGGCATTTCAGATATAGGTGTCGATAGGCATTTCAGATATAGGTGTCGATAGGCATTTCAGATATAGGTGTCGATAGGCATTTCAGATATAGGTGTCGATAGGCATTTCAGATATAGGTGCCGATAGGCATTTCAGATATAGTTGCCGATTGGCATTTTAAAAATAGGTGCCGATAGGCATTTCAGATATAGAAGCCGATAGGCATTTCAAATATAGGTGCCGATAGGCATTCCAGATATGGTTGCCGATAGGCATTTCAATTATAGGTGCTGATAGTCATTTCAGATGTAGTTTCCGATAGGCATTTCAAAAATAGGTGTCGATAGGCATTTCAGATATAAATGTCGATAGGCATTTCATATATAGGTGTCGATAGGCATTTTAGATATAGGTGTCGATAGGCATTTCAGATATAGGTGTCGATAGGCATTTCAGATATAGGTGTCGATAGGCATTTCAGATATAGGTGTCGATAGGCATTTCAGATATAGGTGTCGATAGACATTTCAGATATAGGTGTCGATAGGCATTTCAGATAAAGGTGCCGATAGGCATTTCAGATATAGTTGCCGATTGCATTTTAAAAATAGGTGCCGATAGGCATTTCAGATATAGAAGCCGATAGGCATTTTAAATATAGGTGCCGATAGGCATTCCAGATATGGTTGCCGATAGGCATTTCAAATATAGGTGCTGATAGGCATTTCAGATGTAGTTTCCGATAGGCATTTCAGATATAGGTGTCGATAGGCATTTCAGATATAGGTGTCGATAGGCATTTCAGATATAGGTGTCGATAGGCATTTCAGATATAGGTGTCGATAGGCATTTCAGATATAGGTGCCGATAGGCATTTCAGATATAGTTGCCGATTGGCATTTTAAAAATAGGTGCTGATAGGCAATTCAGATATAGAAGCCGATAGGCATTTCAAATATAGGTGCCGATAGGTATTCCAGATATGGTTGCCGATAGGCATTTCAAATATAGGTGCTGATAGGCATTTCAGATGTAGTTTCCGATAGGCATTTCAAAAATAGGTGTCGATACGCATTTCAGATATAGGTGTCGATAGGCATTTCAGATATAGGTGTCGATAGGCATTTCAGATATAGGTGTCGATAGGCATTTCAGATATAGGTGTCGATAGGCATTTCAGATATAGGTGTCGATAGGCATTTCAGATATAGGTGTCGATAGGCATTTCAGATATAGGTGTCGATAGGCATTTCAGATATAGGTGTCGATAGGCATTTCAGATATAGGTGCCGATAGGCATTTCAGATATAGTTGCCGATTGGCATTTTAAAAATAGGTGCCGATAGGCATTTCAGATATAGAAGCCGATAGGCATTTCAAATATTGGTGCCGATAGGCATTCCAGATATGGTTGCCGATAGGCATTTCAAATATAGGTGCTGATAGGCATTTCAGATATAGGTGTCGATAGGCATTTCAGATATAGGTGTCGATAGGCATTTCAGATATAGGTGTCGATAGGCATTTCAGATATAGGTGCCGATAGGCATTTCAGATATAGTTGCCGATTGGCATTTTAAAAATAGGTGATGATAGGCATTTCAGATATAGAAGCCGATAGGCATTTCAAATATAGGTGCCGATAGGCATTCCAGATATGGTTGCCGATAGGCATTTCAAATATAGGTGCTGATAGGCATTTCAGATGTAGTTTCCGATAGGCATTTCAAAAATAGGTGTCGATAGGCATTTCAGATATAGGTGTCGATAGGCATTTCAGATATAGGTGTCGATAGGCATTTCAGATATAGCTGTCGATAGGCATTTCAGATATAGGTGCCGATAGGCATTTCAGATATAGTTGCCGATTGGCATTTTAAAAATAGGTGCCGATAGGCATTTAAGATATAGAAGCCGATACGCATTTCAAATATAGGTGCCGATAGGCATTCCCGATATGGTTGCCGATAGGCATTTTAAATATAGGTGCTGATAGGCATTTCAGATGTAGTTTCCGATAGGCATTTCAAAAATAGGTGTCGATAGGCATTTCAAAAATAGGTGTCGATAGGCATTTCAGATATAGGTGTCGATAGGCATTTCAGATATAGGTGTCGATGGCATTTCAGATATAGGTGTCGATAGGCATTTCACATATAGGTGTCGATAGGCATTTCAGATATAGGTGTCGATAGGCATTTCAGATATAGGTGTCGATAGGCATTTCAGATATAGGTGTCGATAGGCATTTCAGATATAGGTGTCGATAGGCATTTCAGTTATAGGTGCCGATAGGCATTTCAGATATAGTTGCCGATTGGCATTTTAAAAATAGGTGCCGATAGGCATTTCAGATATAGAAGCCGATAGGCATTTCAAATATAGGTGCCGATAGGCATTCCAGATATGGTTGCCGATAGGCATTTCAAATATAGGTGCTGATAGGCATTTCAGATGTAGTTTCCGATAGGCATTTCAAAAATAGGTGTCGATAGGCATTTCAGATATAGGTGTCGATAGGCATTTCAGATATAGGTGTCGATAGGCATTTCAGATATAGGTGTCGATAGGCATTTCAGATATAGGTGTCGACTGGCATTTCAGATATAGGTGTCGATAGGCATTTCAGATATAGGTGTCGATAGGCATTTCAGATATAGGTGCCGATAGGCATTTCAGATATAGTTGCCGATTGGCATTTTAAAAATAGGTGCCGATAGGCATTTCAGATATAGAAGCCGACAGGCATTTCAAATATAGGTGCCGATAGGCATTCCAGATATGGTTGCCGATAGGCATTTCAAATATAGGTGCTGATAGGCATTTCAGATGTAGTTTCCGATAGGCATTTCAAAAATAGGTGTCGATAGGCATTTCAGATATAGGTGTCGATAGGCATTTCAGATATAGGTGTCGATAGGCATTTCAGATATAGGTGTCGATAGGCATTTCAGATATAGGTGTCGATAGGCATTTCAGATATAGGTGTCGATAGGCATTTCAGATATAGGTGTCGATAGGCATTTCAGATATAGGTGTCGATAGGCATTTCAGATATAGGTGCCGAAGGGCATTTCAGATATAGTTGCCGATTGGCATTTTAAAAATAGGTGCCGATAGGCATTTCAGATATAGAAGCCGATAGGCATTTCAAATATAGGTGCCGATAGGCATTCCAGATATGGTTGCCGATAGGCATTTCAAATATAGGTGCTGATAGGCATTTCAGATGTAGTTTCCGATAGGCATTTCAAAAATAGGTGTCGATAGGCATTTCAGATATAGGTGTCCAATAGGCATTTCAGATATAGGTGTCGATAGGCATTTCAGATATAGGTGTCGATAGGCATTTCAGATAAAGGTGTCGATAGGCATTTCAGATATAGGTGTCGATAGGCATTTCAGATATAGGTGTCGATAGGCATTTCAGATATAGGTGTCGATAGGCATTTCAGATATAGGTGCCGATAGGCATTTCAGATATAGTTGCCGATTGGCATTTTAAAAAAAAGTGCCGATAGGCATTTCAGATATAGAAGCCGATAGGCATTTCAAATATAGGTGCCGATAGGCATTCCAGATATGGTTGCCGATAGGCATTTCAAATATAGGTGCTGATAGGCATTTCAGATGTAGTTTCCTATAGGCATTTCAAAAATAGGTGTCGATAGGCATTTCAGATATAGGTGTCGATAGGCATTTCAGATATAGGTGTCGATAGGCATTTCAGATATAGGTGTCGATAGGCATTTCAGATATAGGTGTCGATAGGCATTTCAGATATAGGTGTCGATAGGCATTTCAGATATAGGTGTCGATAGGCATTTCAGATATAGGTGTCGATAGGCATTTCAGATATAGGTGTCGATAGGCATTTCAGATATAGGTGTCGATAGGCATTTCAGATATAGGTGCCGATAGGCATTTCAGATATAGTTGCCGATTGGCATTTTAAAAATAGGTGCCGATAGGCATTTCAGATATAGAAGCCGATAGGCATTTCAAATATAGGTGCCGATAGGCATTCCAGATTTGGTTGCCGATAGGCATTTCAAATATAGGTGCTGATAAGCATTTCAGATGTAGTTTCCGATAGGCATTTCAAAAATAGGTGTCGATAGGCATTTCAGATATAGGTGTCGATAGGCATTTCAGATATAGGTGTCGATAGGCATTTCAGATATAGGTGCCGATAGGCATTTCAGATATAGTTGCCGATTGGCATTTTAAAAATAGGTGCCGATAGGCATTTCAGATATAGAAGCCGATAGGCATTTCAAATATAGGTGCCGATAGGCATTCCAGATTTGGCTGCCGATAGGCATTTCAAATATAGGTGCTGATAAGCATTTCAGATGTAGTTTCCGATAGGCATTTCAAAAATAGGTGTCGATAGGCATTTCAGATATAGGTGTCGATAGGCATTTCAGATATAGGTGTCGATAGGCATTTCAGATATAGGTGTCGATAGGCATTTCAGATATAGGTGTCGATAGGCATTTCAGATATAGGTGTCGATAGGCATTTCAGATATAGGTGCCGATAGGCATTTCAGATATAGTTGCCGATTGGCATTTTAAAAATAGGTGCCGATAGGCATTTCAGATATAGAAGCCGATAGGCATTTGAAATATAGGTGCCGATAGGCATTCCAGATATGGTTGCCGATAGGCATTTCAATTATAGGTGCTGATAGTCATTTCAGATGTAGTTTCCGATAGGCATTTCAAAAATAGGTGTCGATAGGCATTTCAGATATAGGTGTCGATAGGCATTTCATATATAGGTGTCGATAGGCATTTCAGATATAGGTGTCGATAGGCATTTCAGATATAGGTGTCGATAGGCATTTCAGATATAGGTGTCGATAGGCATTTCAGATATAGGTGTCGATAGGCATTTCAGATATAGGTGTCGATAGGCATTTCAGATATAGGTGTCGATAAGCATTTCAGATATAGGTGCCGATAGGCATTTCAGATATAGTTGCCGATTGGCATTTTAAAAATAGGTGCCGATAGGCATTTCAGATATAGAAGCCGATAGGCATTTTAAATATAGGTGCCGATAGGCATTCCAGATATGGTTGCCGATAGGCATTTCAAATATAGGTGCTGATAGGCATTTCAGATGTAGTTTCCGATAGGCATTTCAAAAATAGGTGTCGATAGGCATTTCAGATATAGGTGTCGATAGGTATTTCAGATATAGGTGTCGATAGGCATTTCAGATATAGGTGTCGATAGGCATTTCAGATATAGGTGTCGATAGGCATTTCAGATATAGGTGCCGATAGGCATTTCAGATATAGTTGCTGATTGGCATTTTAAAAATAGGTGCCGATAGGCATTTCAGATATAGAAGCCGATAGGCATTTCAAATATAGGTGCCGATAGGCATTCCAGATATGGTTGCCGATAGGCATTTCAAATATAGGTGCTGATAGGCATCTCAGATGTAGTTTCCGATAGGCATTTCAAAAATAGGTGTCGATAGGCATTTCAGATATAGGTGTCGATAGGCATTTCAGATATAGGTGTCGATAGGCATTTCAGATATAGGTGTCGATAGGCATTTCAGATATAGGTGTCGATAGGCATTTCAGATATAGGTGTCGATAGGCATTTCAGATATAGGTGTCAATAGGCATTTCAGATATAGGTGTCGTTAGGCATTTCAGATATAGGTGTCGATAGGCATTTCAGATATAGGTGCCGATAGGCATTTCAGATATAGTTGCCGATTGGCATTTTAAAAATAGGTGCCGATAGGCATTTCAGATATAGAAGCCGATAGGCATTTCAAATATTGGTGCCGATAGGCATTCCAGATATGGTTGCCGATAGGCATTTCAAATATAGGTGCTGATAGGCATTTCAGATGTAGTTTCAGATAGGCATTTCAAAAATAGGTGTCGATAGGCATTTCAGATATAGGTGTCGATAGGCATTTCAGATATAGGTGTCGATAGGCATTTCAGATATAGGTGTCGATAGGCATTTCAGATATAGGTGTCGATAGGCATTTCAGATATAGGTGTCGACAGGCATTTCAGATATAGGTGTCGATAGGCATTTCAGATATAGGTGCCGATAGGCATTTCAGATATAGTTGCCGATTGGCATTTTAAAAATAGGTGCCGATAGGCATTTCAGATATAGAAGCCGATAGGCATTTCAAATATAGGTGCCGATAGGCATTCCAGATATGGTTGCCGATAGGCATTTCAAATATAGGTGCTGATAGGCATTTCAGATGTAGTTTCCGATAGGCATTTCAAAAATAGGTGTCGATAGGCATTTCAGATATAGGTGTCGATAGGCATTTCAGATATAGGTGTCGATAGGCATTTCAGATATAGCTGTCGATAGGCATTTCAGATATAGGTGCCGATAGGCATTTCAGATATAGTTGCCGATTGGCATTTTAAAAATAGGTGCCGATAGGCATTTCAGATATAGAAGCCGATAGGCATTTCAAATATAGGTGCCGATAGGCATTCCAGATATGGTTGCCGATAGGCATTTCATATATAGGTGCTGATAGGCATTTCAGATGTAGTTTCCGATAGGCATTTCAAAAATAGGTGTCGATAGGCATTTCAGATATAGGTGTCGATAGGCATTTCAGATATAGGTGTCGATAGGCATTTCAGATATAGGTGTCGATAGGCATTTCACATATAGGTGTCGATAGGCATTTCAGATATAGGTGTCGATAGGCATGTCAGATATAGGTGTCGATAGGCATTTCAGATATAGGTGTCGATAGGCATTTCAGATATAGGTGCCGATAGGCATTTCAGATATAGTTGCCGATTGGCATTTTAAAAATAGGTGCCGATAGGCATTTCAGATATAGAAGCCGATAGGCATTTCAAATATAGGTGCCGATAGGCATTCCAGATATGGTTGCCGATAGGCATTTCTAATATAGGTGCTGATAGGCATTTCAGATGTAGTTTCCGATAGGCATTTCAAAAATAGGTGTCGATAGGCATTTCAGATATAGGTGTCGATAGGCATTTCAGATATAGGTGTCGATAGGCATTTCAGATATAGGTGTCGATAGGCATTTCAGATATAGGTGTCGATAGGCATTTCAGATATAGGTGTCGATAGGCATTTCAGATATAGGTGTCGATAGGCATTTCAGATATAGGTGTCGATAGGCATTTCAGATATAGGTGCCGATAGGCATTTCAGATATAGTTGCCGATTGGCATTTTAAAAATAGGTACCGATAGGCATTTCAGATATAGAAGCCGATAGGCATTTCAAATATAGGTGCCGATAGGCATTATAGATATGGTTGCCGATAGGCATTTCAAATATAGGTGCTGATAGGCATT
Source organism: Venustoraphidia nigricollis (assembly GCA_034508555.1). Taxonomy (NCBI): domain Eukaryota; kingdom Metazoa; phylum Arthropoda; class Insecta; order Raphidioptera; family Raphidiidae; genus Venustoraphidia; species Venustoraphidia nigricollis. The sequence continues at coordinate 11,640 of JAVRKA010001194.1, read as the reverse complement.
TCAGATGTAGTTTCCGATAGGCATTTCAAAAATAGGTGTCGATAGGCATTTCAGATATAGGTGTCGATAGGCATTTCAGATATAGGTGTCGATAGGCATTTCAGATATAGGTGTCAATAGGCATTTCAGATATATGTGTCGATAGGCATTTTAGATATAGGTGTCGATAGGCATTTCAGATATAGGTGTCGATAGGCATTTCAGATATAGGTGTCGATAGGCATTTCAGATATAGGTGTCGATAGGCATTTCAGATATAGGTGCCGATAGGCATTTCAGATATAGTTGCCGATTGGCATTTTAAAAATAGGTGCCGATAGGCATTTCAGATGTAGAAGCCGATAGGCATTTCAAATATAGGTGCCGATAGGCATTCCAGATATAATTGCCGATAGGCATTTCAAATATAGGTGCTGATAGGCATTTCAGATGTAGTTTCCGATAGGCATTTCAAAAATAGGTGTCAATAGGCATTTCAGATATAGGTGTCGATAGGCATTTCAGATATAGGTGTCGATAGGCATTTCAGATATAGGTGTCGATAGGCATTTCAGATATAGGTGTCGATAGGCATTTCAGATATAGGTGTCGATAGGCATTTCAGATATAGGTGCCGAAGGGCATTTCAGATATAGTTGCCGATTGGCATTTTAAAAATAGGTGCCGATAGGCAATTCAGATATAGAAGCCGGTAGGCATTTCAAATTAGGTGTCGATAGGCATTTCAGATATAGGTGTCGATAGGCATTTCAGATATAGGTGTCGATAGGCATTTCAGATATAGGTGTCGATAGGCATTTCAGATATAGGTGTCGATAGGCATTTCATATATAGGTGTCGATAGGCATTTCAGATATAGGTGTCGATAGGCATTTCAGATATAGGTGCCGATAGGCATTTCAGATATAGTTGCCGATTGGCATTTTAAAAATAGGTGCCGATAGGCATTTCAGATATAGAAGCCGATAGGCATTTCAAATATAGGTGCCGATAGGCATTCCAGATATGGTTGCCGATAGGCATTTCAAATATAGGTGCCGATAGGCATTTCAGATGTAGTTTCCGATAGGCATTTCAAAAATAGGTGTCGATAGGCATTTCAGATATAGGTGTCGATAGGCATTTCAGATATAGGTGTCGATAGGCATTTCAGATATAGGTGTCGATAGGCATTTCAGATATAGGTGTCGATAGGCATTTTAGATATAGGTGTCGATAGGCATTTCAGATATAGGTGTCGATAGGCATTTCAGATATAGGTGTCGATAGGCATTTCAGATATAGGTGTCGATAGGCATTTCAGATATAGGTGCCGATAGGCATTTCAGATATAGTTGCCGATTGGCATTTTAAAAATAGGTGCCGATAGGCATTTCAGATGTAGAAGCCGATAGGCATTTCAAATATAGGTGCCGATAGGCATTCCAGATATGGTTGCCGATAGGCATTTCAAATATAGGTGCTGATAGGCTTTTCAGATGTAGTTAGTGATAGGCATTTCAAAAATAGGTGTCGATAGGCATTTCAGATATAGGTGTCGATAGGCATTTCAGATATAGGTGTCGATAGGCATTTCAGATATAGGTGTCGATAGGCATTTCAGATATAGGTGTCGATAGGCATTTCAGATATAGGTGTCGATAGGCATTTCAGATATAAGTGTCGATAGGCATTTCAGATATAGGTGCCGATAGGCATTTTAGATATAGTTGCCGATTGGCATTTTAAAAATAGGTGCCGATAGGCATTTCAGATATAGAAGCCGATAGGCATTTCAAATATAGGTGCCGATAGGCATTCCAGATATGGTTGCCGATAGGCATTTCAAATATAGGTGCTGATAGGCATTTCAGATGTAGTTTCCGATAGGCATTTCAAAAATAGGTGTCGATAGGCATTTCAGATATAGGTGTCGATAGACATTTCAGATATAGGTGTCGATAGGCATTGCAGATATAGGTGTCGATAGGCATTTCAGATGTAGGTGTCGATAGGCATTTCAGATATAGGTGTCGATAGGCATTTCAGATATAGGTGTCGATAGGCATTTCAGATATAGGTGTCGATAGGCATTTCAGATATAGGTGCCGAAGGGCATTTCAGCTATAGTTGCCGATTGGCATTTTAAAAATAGGTGCCGATAGGCATTTCAGATATAGACGCCGGTAGGCATTTCAAATTAGGTGTCGATAGGCATTTCAGATATAGGTGTCGATAGGCATTTCAGATATAGGTGTCGATAGGCATTTCAGATATAGGTGTCGATAGGCATTTCATATATAGGTGTCGATAGGCATTTCAGATATAGGTGTCGATAGGCATTTCATATATAGGTGCCGATAGGCATTTCAGATATAGTTGCCGATTGGCATTTTAAAAATAGGTGCCGATAGGCATTTCAGATATAGAAGCCGATAGGCATTTCAAATATAGGTGCCGATAGGCATTCCAGATATGGTTGCAGATAGGCATTTCAAATATAGGTGCTGATAGGCATTTCAGATGTAGTTTCCGATAGGCATTTCAAAAATAGGTGTCGATAGGCATTTCAGATATAGGTGTCGATAGGCATTTCAGATATAGGTGTCGATAGGCATTTCAGATATAGGTGTCGATAGGCATTTCAGATATAGGTGTCGATAGGCATTTCAGATATAGGTGTCGATAGGCATTTCAGATATAGGTGTCGATAGGCATTTCAGATATAGGTGCCGATAGGCATTTCATATATAGTTGCCGATTGGCATTTTAAAAATAGGTGCCGATAGGCATTTCAGATATAGAAGCCGATAGGCATTTCAAATATAGGTGCCGATAGGCATTCCAGATATCGTTGCCGATAGGCATTTCAAATATAGGTGCTGTTAGGCATTTCAGATGTAGTTTCCGATAGGCATTTCAAAAATAGGTGTCGATAGGCATTTCAGATATAGGTGTCGGTAGGCATTTCAGATATAGGTGTCGATAGGCATTTCAGATATAGGTGTCGATAGGCATTTCAGATATATGTGTCGATAGGCATTTCAGATAGAGGTGTCGATAGGCATTTCAGATATAGGTGTCGATAGGCATTTCAGATATAGGTGTCGATAGGCTTTTCAGATATAGGTGCCGATAGGCATTTCAGATATAGTTGCCTATTGGCATTTTAAAAATAGGTGCCGATAGGCATTTCAGATGTAGAAGCCGATAGGCATTTCAAATATAGGTGCCGATAGGCATCCCAGATATGGTTGCCGATAGGCATTTCAAATATAGGTGCTGATAGGCATTTCAGATGTAGTTTCCGATAGGCATTTCAAAAATAGGTGTCGATAGGCATTTCAGATATAGGTGTCGATAGGCATTTCAGAAATAGGTGTGTATAGGCATTTCAGATATAGGTGTCGATAGGTATTTCAGATATAGGTGTCGATAGGCATTTCAGATATAGGTGCCGATAGGCATTTCAGATATAGTTGCCGATTGGCATTTTAAAAATAGGTGCCGATAGGCATTTCAGATATAGAAGCCGATAGGCGTTTCAAATATAGGTGCCGATAGGCATTCCAGATATGGTTGCCGATAGGCATTTCAAATATAGGTGCTGTAGGCATTTCAGATGTAGTTTCCGATAGGCATTTCAAAAATAGGTGTCGATAGGCATTTCAGATATAGGTGTCGATAGGCATTTCAGATATAGGTGTCGATAGGCATTTCAGATATAGGTGTCGATAGGCATTTCAGATATAGGTGTCGATAGGCATTTCAGATATAGGTGTCGATAGGCATTTCAGATATAGGTGTCGATAGGCATTTCAGATATAGGTGTCGATAGGCATTTCAGATATAGGTGTCGATAGGCATTTCAGATATAGGTGTCGATAGGCATTTCAGATATAGGTGCCGATAGGCATTTCAGATATAGTTGCCGATTGGCATTTTAAAAATAGGTGCCGATAGGCATTTCAGATATAGAAGCCGATAGGCATTTCAACTATAGGTGCCGATAGACATTCCAGATATGGTTGCCGATAGGCATTTCAAATATAGGTGCTGATAGGCATTTCAGATGTAGTTTCCGATAGGCATTTCAAAAATAGGTGTCGATAGGCATTTCAGATATAGGTGTCGATAGGCATTTCAGATATAGGTGTCGATAGGCATTTCAGATATAGGTGTCGATAGGCATTTCAGATATAGGTGTCGATAGGCATTTCAGATATAGGTGTCGATAGGCATTTCAGATATAGGTGTCGATAGGCATTTCAAATATAGGTGTCGATAGGCATTTCAGATATAGGTGCCGATAGGCATTTCATATATAGTTGCCGATTGGCATTTTAAAAATAGGTGCCGATAGGCATTTCAGATATAGAAGCCGATAGGCATTTCAAATATAGGTGCCGATAGGCATTCCAGATATGGTTGCCGATAGGCATTTCAAATATAGGTGCTGTTAGGCATTTCAGATGTAGTTTCCGATAGGCATTTCAAAAATAGGTGTCGATAGGCATTTCAGATATAGGTGTCGATAGGCTTTTCAGATATAGGTGTCGATAGGCATTTCAGATATAGGTGTCGATAGGCATTTCAGATATAGGTGTCGATAGGCATTTCAGATATAGGTGTCGATAGGCATTTCAGATATAGGTGTCGATAGGCATTTCAGATATAGGTGTCGATAGGCATTTCAGATATAGGTGCCGATAGGCATTTCAGATATAGTTGCCGATTGGCATTTCAAAAATAGGTGCCGATAGGCATTTCAGATATAGAAGCCGATAGGCATTTCAAATATAGGTGCCGATAGGCATTCCAGATATGGTTGCCGATAGGCATTTCAAATATAGGTGCTGATAGGCATTTCAGATGTAGTTTCCGATAGGCATTTCAAAAATAGGTGTCGATAGGCATTTCAGATATAGGTGTCGATAGGCATTTCAAATATAGGTGTCAAAAGGCATTTCAGATATAGGTGTCGATAGGCATTTCAGATATAGGTGTCGATAGGCATTTCAGATATAGGTGTCGATAGGCATTTCAGATATAGGTGTCGATAGGCATTTCAGATATAGGTGTCGATAGGCATTTCAGATATAGGTGTCGATAGGCATTTCAGATATAGTTGCCGATTGGCATTTTAAAAATAGGTGCCGATAGGCATTTCAGATATAGAAGCCGATAGGCATTTCAAATATAGGTGCCGATAGGCATTCCAGATATGGTTGCCGATAGGCATTTCAAATATAGGTGCTGATAGGCATTTCAGATGTAGTTTCCGATAGGCATTTCAAAAATAGGTGTCGATAGGCATTTCAGATATAGGTGTCGATAGGCATTTCAGATATAGGTGTCGATAGACATTTCAGATATAGGTGTCGATAGGCATTTCAGATATAGGTGTCGATAGGCATTTAGGATATAGGTGTCGATAGGCATTTCAGATATAGGTGTCGATAAGCATTTCAGATATAGGTGTCGATAGGCATTTTAGATATAGGTGCCGATAGGCAATTCAGATATAGTTGCCGATTGGCATTTTAAAAATAGGTGCCGATAGGCATTTCAGATATAGAAGCCGATAGGCATTTCAAATATAGGTGCCGATAGGCATTCCAGATATAGTTGCCGATAGGCATTTCAAATATAGGTACTGATAGGCATTTCAGATGTAGTTTCCGATAAGCATTTCAAAAATAGGTGTCGATAGGCATTTCAGATATAGGTGTCGATAGGCATTTCAGATATAGGTGTCGATAGGCATTTCAGATATAGGTGTCGATAGGCATTTCAGATATAGGTGTCGATAGGCATTTCAGATATAGGTGTCGATAAGCATTTCAGATATAGGTGGCGATAGGCATTTCAGATATAGGTGTCGATAGGCATTTCAGATATAGGTGCCGATAGGCATTTCAGATATAGTTGCCGATTGGCATTTTAAAAATAGGTGCCGATAGGCATTTCAGACATAGAAGCCGATAGGCATTTCAAATATAGGTGCCGATAGGCATTCCAGATATGGTTGCCGATAGGCATTTCAAATATAGGTGCTGATAGGCATTTCAGATGTAGTTTCCGATAGGCATTTCAAAAATAGGTGTCGATAGGCATTTCAGATATAGGTGTCGATAGGCATTTCAGATATAGGTGTCGATAGGCATTTCAGATATAGGTGTCGATAGGCATTTCAGATATAGGTGTCGATAGGCATTTCAGATATAGGTGTCGATAGGCATTTCAGATATAGGTGTCGATAGGCATTTCAGATATAGGTGTCGATAGGCATTTCAGATATAGGTGTCGATAGGCATTTCAGATATAGGTGCCGATAGGCATTTCAGATATAGTTGCCGATTGGCATTTTTAAAAATAGGTGCCGATAGGCATTTCAGATATAGAAGCCGATAGGCATTTCAAATATAGGTGCCGATAGGCATTACAGATATGGTTGCCGATAGGCATTTCAAATATAGGTGCTGATAGGCATTTCAGATGTAGTTTCCGATAGGCATTTCAAAAATAGGTGTCGATAGGCATTTCAGATATAGGTGTCGATAGGCATTTCAGATATAGGTGTCGATAGTCATTTCAGATATAGGTGTCGATAGGCATTTCAGATATAGGTGTCGATAGGCATTTCAGATATAGGTGTCGATAGGCATTTCAGATATAGGTGTCGATAGGCATTTCAGATATAGGTGTCGATAGGCAATTCAGATATAAGTGTCGATAGGCATTTCAGATATAGGTGCCGATAGGCATTTCAGATATAGTTGCCGATTGGCATTCTAAAAATAGGTGCCGATAGGCATTTCAGATATAGAAGCCGATAGGCATTTCAAATATAGGTGCCGATACGCATTCCAGATATGGTTGCCGATAGGCATTTCAAATATAGGTGCTGTTAGGCATTTCAGATGTAGTTTCCGATAGGCATTTCAAAAATAGGTGTCGATAGGCATTTCAGATATAGGTGTCGATAGGCTTTTCAGATATAGGTGTCGATAGGCATTTCAGATATAGGTGTCGATAGGCATTTCAGATATAGGTGTCGATAGGCATTTCAGATATAGGTGTCGATAGGCATTTCAGATATAGGTGTCGATAGGCATTTCAGATATAGGTGTCGATAGGCATTTCAGATATAGGTGCCGATAGGCATTCCAGATATGGTTGCCGATAGGCATTTCAAATATAGGTGCTGATAGGCATTTCAGATGTAGTTTCCGATAGGCATTTCAAAATAGGTGTCGATAGGCATTTCAGATATAGGTGTCGATAGGCATTTCAGATATAGGTGTCGATAGGCATTTCAGATATAGGTGTCGATAGGCATTTCAGATATAGGTGTCGATAGGCATTTCAGATATAGGTGTCGATAGGCATTTCAGATATAGGTGTCGATAGGCATTTCAGATATAGGTGTCGATAGGCATTTCAGATATAGGTGCCGATAGGCATTTCAGATATAGTTGCCGATTGGCATTTTAAAAATAGGTGCCGATAGGCATTTCAGATATAGAAGCCGATAGGCATTTCAAATATACATAGGTGCCGATAGGCATTACAGATATGGTTGCCGATAGGCATTTCAAATATAGGTGCTGATAGGCATTTCAGATGTAGTTTCCGATAGGCATTTCAAAAATAGGTGTCGATAGGCATTTCAGATATAGGTGTCGATAGGCATTTCAGATATAGGTGTCGATAGTCATTTCAGATATAGGTGTCGATAGGCATTTCAGATATAGGTGTCGATAGGCATTTCAGATATAGGTGTCGATAGGCATTTCAGATATAGGTGTCGATAGGCATTTCAGATATAGGTGTCGATAGGCATTTCAGATATAGGTGTCGATAGGCATTTCAGATATAGGTGTCGATAGGCAATTCAGATATAAGTGTCGATAGGCATTTCAGATATAGGTGCCGATAGGCATTTCAGATATAGTTGCCGATTGGCATTCTAAAAATAGGTGCCGATAGGCATTTCAGATATAGAAGCCGATAGGCATTTCAAATATAGGTGCCGATAGGCATTCCAGATATGGTTGCCGATAGGCATTTCAAATATAGGTGCTGTTAGGCATTTCAGATGTAGTTTCCGATAGGCATTTCAAAAATAGGTGTCGATAGGCATTTCAGATATAGGTGTCGATAGGCTTTTCAGATATAGGTGTCGATAGGCATTTCAGATATAGGTGTCGATAGGCATTTCAGATATAGGTGTCGATAGGCATTTCAGATATAGGTGTCGATAGGCATTTCAGATATAGGTGTCGATAGGCATTTCAAATATAGGTGTCGATAGGCATTTCAGATATAGGTGCCGATAGGCATTTCAGATATAGTTGCCGATTGGCATTTTAAAAATAGGTGTCGATAGGCATTTCAGATATAGGTGCCGATTGGCATTTCAGATATAGTTGCCGATTGGCATTTTAAAAAAAGGTGCCGATAGGCATTTCAGATATATAAACCGATAGGCATTTCAGATGTAGTTGCCGATTGGCATTTTAAAAATAGGTGCCGATAGGCATTTTAGATATAGAAGCCGATAGGTATTTCAAATATAGGTGTGGATAGGCATTTCAGATATGGTTTCCGATTGGCATTTCAAATATCGGTGCTGATAGTCATTTCAGATGTAGTTTCCGATAGGCATTTCAAAAATAGGTTCCGATAGGCATTTTAGATATAGGTGCCGATAGGCATTTCAGATATACTTAAAGATTGGCATTTCAGATATAGTTGCCGATTGGCATTTTAAAAATAGGTGCCGATAGGCATTTCAGATATAGAAGCCGATAGGCATTTCAAATATAGGTGCCGATAGGCATTCCAGATATGGTTGCCGATAGGCATTTCAAATATAGGTGCTGATAGGCATTTCAGATGTAGTTTCCGATAGGCATTTCAAAAATAGGTGTCGATAGGCATTTCAGATATAGGTGTCGATAGGCATTTCAAATATAGGTGTCAAAAGGCATTTCAGATATAGGTGTCGATAGGCATTTCAGATATAGGTGTCGATAGGCATTTCAGATATAGGTGTCGATAGGCATTTCAGATATAGGTGTCGATAGGCATTTCAGATATAGGTGTCGATAGGCATTTCAGATATAGGTGTCGATAGGCATTTCAGATATAGTTGCCGATTGGCATTTTAAAAATAGGTGCCGATAGGCATTTCAGATATAGAAGCCGATAGGCATTTCAAATATAGGTGCCGATAGGCATTCCAGATATGGTTGCCGATAGGCATTTCAAATATAGGTGCTGATAGGCATTTCAGATGTAGTTTCCGATAGGCATTTCAAAAATAGGTGTCGATAGGCATTTCAGATATAGGTGTCGATAGGCATTTCAGATATAGGTGTCGATAGGCATTTCAGATATAGGTGTCGATAGGCATTTCAGATATAGGTGTCGATAGGCATTTAAGATATAGGTGTCGATAGGCATTTCAGATATAGGTGTCGATAAGCATTTCAGATATAGGTGTCGATAGGCATTTTAGATATAGGTGCCGATAGGCAATTCAGATATAGTTGCCGATTGGCATTTTAAAAATAGGTGCCGATAGGCATTTCAGATATAGAAGCCGATAGGCATTTCAAATATAGGTGCCGATAGGCATTCCAGATATAGTTGCCGATAGGCATTTCAAATATAGGTACTGATAGGCATTTCAGATGTAGTTTCCGATAAGCATTTCAAAAATAGGTGTCGATAGGCATTTCAGATATAGGTGTCGATAGGCATTTCAGATATAGGTGTCGATAGGCATTTCAGATATAGGTGTCGATAGGCATTTCAGATATAGGTGTCGATAGGCATTTCAGATATAGGTGTCGATAAGCATTTCAGATATAGGTGGCGATAGGCATTTCAGATATAGGTGTCGATAAGCATTTCAGATATAGGTGGCGATAGGCATTTCAGATATAGGTGGCGATAGGCATTTCAGATATAGGTGTCGATAGGCATTTCAGATATAGGTGTCGATAAGCATTTCAGATATAGGTGGCGATAGGCATTTCAGATATAGGTGTCGATAGGCATTTCAGATATAGGTGCCGATAGGCATTTCAGATATAGTTGCCGATTGGCATTTTAAAAATAGGTGCCGATAGGCATTTCAGACATAGAAGCCGATAGGCATTTCAAATATAGGTGCCGATAGGCATTCCAGATATGGTTGCCGATAGGCATTTCAAATATAGGTGCTGATAGGCATTTCAGATGTAGTTTCCGATAGGCATTTCAAAAATAGGTGTCGATAGGCATTTCAGATATAGGTGTCGATAGGCATTTCAGATATAGGTGTCGATAGGCATTTCAGATATAAGTGTCGATAGGCATTTCAGATATAGGTGTCGATAGGCATTTCAGATATAGGTGTCGATAGGCATTTCAGATATAGGTGTCGATAGGCATTTCAGATATAGGTGTCGATACGCATTTCAGATATAGGTGTCGATAGGCATTTCAGATATAGGTGCCGATAGGCATTTCAGATATAGTTGCCGATTGGCATTTTAAAAATAGGTGCCGATAGGCATTTCAGATATAGAAGCCGATAGGCATTTCAAATATAGGTGCCGATAGGCATTACAGATATGGTTGCCGATAGGCATTTCAAATATAGGTGCTGATAGGCATTTCAGATGTAGTTTCCGATAGGCATTTCAAAAATAGGTGTCGATAGGCATTTCAGATATAGGTGTCGATAGGCATTTCAGATATAGGTGTCGATAGTCATTTCAGATATAGGTGTCGATAGGCATTTCAGATATAGGTGTCGATAGGCATTTCAGATATAGGTGTCGATAGGCATTTCAGATATAGGTGTCGATAGGCATTTCAGATATAGGTGTCGATAGGCATTTCAGATATAGGTGTCGATAGGCATTTCAGATATAGGTGTCGATAGGCAATTCAGATATAAGTGTCGATAGGCATTTCAGATATAGGTGCCGATAGGCATTTCAGATATAGTTGCCGATTGGCATTCTAAAAATAGGTGCCGATAGGCATTTCAGATATAGAAGCCGATAGGCATTTCAAATATAGGTGCCGATAGGCATTCCAGATATGGTTGCCGATAGGCATTTCAAATATAGGTGCTGTTAGGCATTTCAGATGTAGTTTCCGATAGGCATTTCAAAAATAGGTGTCGATAGGCATTTCAGATATAGGTGTCGATAGGCTTTTCAGATATAGGTGTCGATAGGCATTTCAGATATAGGTGTCGATAGGCATTTCAGATATAGGTGTCGATAGGCATTTCAGATATAGGTGTCGATAGGCATTTCAGATATAGGTGTCGATAGGCATTTCAGATATAGGTGTCGATAGGCATTTCAGATATAGGTGCCGATAGGCATTCCAGATATGGTTGCCGATAGGCATTTCAAATATAGGTGCTGATAGCATTTCAGATGTAGTTTCCGATAGGCATTTCAAAAATAGGTGTCGATAGGCATTTCAGATATAGGTGTCGATAGGCATTTCAGATATAGGTGTCGATAGGCATTTCAGATATAGGTGTCGATAGGCATTTCAGATATAGGTGTCGATAGGCATTTCAGATATAGGTGACGATAGGCATTTCAGATATAGGTGTCGATAGGCATTTCAGATATAGGTGTC
>JAVRKA010001193.1:0-21679 GCA_034508555.1 Venustoraphidia nigricollis | reverse complement strand
GGTGTCGATAGGCATTTCAGATATAGGTGTCGATAGGCATTTCAGATATAGGTGCCGATAGGCATTTCAGATATAGTTGCCGACTGGCATTTTAAAAATAGGTGCCGATAGGCATTTCAGATATAGAAGCCGATAGGCATTTCAAATATAGGTGCCGATAGGCATTCCAGATATGGTTGCCGATAGGCATTTCAAATATAGGTGCTGATAGGCATTTCAGATGTAGTTTCCGATAGGCATTTCAAAAATAGGTGTCGATAGGCATTTCAGATATAGGTGTCGATAGGCATTTCAGATATAGGTGTCAAAAGGCATTTCAGATATAGGTGTCGATAGGCATTTCAGATATAGGTGTCGATAGGCATTTCAGATATAGGTGTCGATAGGCATTTCAGATATAGGTGTCGATAGGCATTTCGGATATAGGTGCCGATAGGCATTTCAGATATAGTTGCCGATTGGCATTTTAAAAATAGGTGCCGATAGGCATTTCAGATATAGAAGCCGATAGGCATTTCAAATATAGGTGCCGATAGGCATTCCAGATATGGTTGCCGATAGGCATTTCAAATATAGGTGCTGATAGGCATTTCAGATGTAGTTTCCGATAGGCATTTCAAAAATAGGTGTCGATAGGCATTTCAGATATAGGTGTCGATAGGCATTTCAGATATAGGTGTCGATAGGCATTTCAGATATAGGTGTCGATAGGCATCTCAGATATAGGTGTCGATAGGCATTTCAGATATAGGTGTCGATAGGCATTTCAGATATAGGTGTCGATAGGCATTTCAGATATAGGTGCCGATAGGCATTTCAGATATAGTTGCCGATTGGCATTTTAAAAATAGGTGCCGATAGGCATTTCAGATATAGAAGCCGATAGGCACTTCAAATATAGGTGCCGATAGGCATTCCAGATATGGTTGCCGATAGGCATTTCAAATATAGGTGCTGATAGGCATTTCAGATGTAGTTTCCGATAGGCATTTCAAAAATAGGTGTCGATAGGCATTTCAGATATAGGTGTCGATAGGCATTTCAGATATAGGTGTCGATAGGCATTTCAGACATAGGTGTCGATAGGCATTTCAGATATAGGTGTCGATAGGCATTTCAAATATAGGTGTCAATAGGCATTTCAGATATAGGTGTCGATAGGCATTTCAGATATAGGTGTCGATAGGCATTTCAGATATAGGTGCCGATAGGCATTTCAGATATAGTTGCCGATTGGCATTTTAAAAATAGATCCGATAGGCATTTCAGATATAGAAGCCGATAGGCATTTCAAATATAGGTGCCGATAGGCATTCCAGATATGGTTGCCGATAGGCATTTCAAATATAGGTGCTGATAGGCATTTCAGATGTAGTTTCCGATAGGCATTTCAAAAATAGGTGTCGATAGGCATTTCAGATATAGGTGTCGATAGGCATTTCAGATATAGGTGTCGATAGGCATTTCAGATATAGGTGTCGATAGGCATTTCAGATATAGGTGTCGATAGGCATTTCAGATATAGGTGTCGATAGGCATTTCAGATATAGGTGTCGATAGGCATTTCAGATATAGGTGTCGATAGGCATTTCAGATATAGGTGTCGATAGGCATTTCAAATATAGGTGCCGATAGGCATTTCAGATATAGTGGCCGATTGGCATTTTAAAAATAGGTGCCGATATGCATTTCAGATATAGAAGCCGATAGGCATTTCAAATATAGGTGCCGATAGGCATTTCAGATATGGTTGCCGATAGGCATTTCAAATATAGGTGCTGATAGGCATTTCAGATGTAGTTTTCGATAGGCATTTCAAAAATAGGTGTCGATAGGCATTTCAGATATAGGTGTCGATAGGCATTTCAGATATAGGTGTCGATAGGCATTTCAGATATAGGTGTCGATAGGCATTTCAGATATAGGTGTCGATAGGCATTTCAGATATAGGTGTCGATAGGCATTTTTAGATATAGGTGCCGATAGGCATTTCAGATATAGTTGCCGATTGGCATTTTAAAAATAGGTGCCGATAGGCATTTCAGATATAGAAGCCGATAGGCATTTCAAATATAGGTGCCGATAGGCATTCCAGATATGGTTGCCGATAGGCATTTCAAATATAGGTGCTGATAGGCATTTCAGATGTAGTTTCCGATAGGCATTTCAAAAATAGGTGTCGATAGGCATTTCAGATATAGGTGTCGATAGGCATTACAGATATAGGTGTCGATAGGCATTTCAGATATAGGTGTCGATAGGCATTTCAGATATCGGTGTCGATAGGCATTTTAGATATAGGTGTCGAAAGGCATTTCAGATATAGGTGTCGATAGGCATTTCAGATATAGGTGTCGATAGGCATTTCAGATATAGGTGCCGATAGGCATTTCAGATATAGTTGCCGATTGGCATTTTAAAAATAGGTGCCGATAGGCATTTCAGATATAGAAGCCGATAGGCATTTCAAATATAGGTGCCGATAGGCATTCCAGATATGGTTGCCGATAGGCATTTCAAATATAGGTGCTGATAGGCATTTCAGATGTAGTTTCCGATAGGCATTTCAAAAATAGGTGTCGATAGGCATTTCAGATATAGGTGTCGATAGGCATTTCAGATATAGGTGTCGATAGGCATTTCAGATATAGGTGTCGATAGGCATTTCAGAAATAGGTGTCGATAGGCATTTCAGATATAGGTGTCGATAGGCATTTCAGATATAGGTGTCGATAGGCATTTCAGATATAGGTGCCGATAGGCATTTTAGATATAGTTGCCGATTGGCATTTTAAAAATAGGTGCCGATAGGCATTTCAGATATAGAAGCCGATAGGCATTTCAAATATAGGTGCCGATAGGCATTCCAGATATGGTTGCCGATAGGCATTTCAAATATAGGTGCTGATAGGCATTTCAGATGTAGTTTCCGATAGGCATTTCAAAATAGGTGTCGATAGGCATTTCAGATATAGGTGTCGATAGGCATTTCAGATATAGGTGTCGATAGGCATTTCAGATATAGGTGTCGATAGGCATTTCAGATATAGGTGTCGATAGGCATTTCAGATATAGGTGTCGATAGGCATTTCAGATATAGGTGTCGATAGGCATTTCAGATATAGGTGTCGATAGGCATTTCAGATATAGGTGCCGATAGGCATTTCAGATATAGTTGCCGATTGACATTTTAAAAATAGGTGCCGATAGGCATTTCAGATATAGAAGCCGATAGGCATTTCTTATATAGGTGCCGATAGGCATTCCAGATATGGTTGCCGATAGGCATTTCAAATATAGGTGCTGATAGGCATTTCAGATGTAGTTTCCGATAGGCATTTTAAAAATAGGTGTCGATAGGCATTTCAGATATAGGTGTCGATAGGCATTTCAGATATAGGTGTCGATAGGCATTTCAGATATAGGTGTCGATAGGCATTTCAGATATAGGTGTCGATAGGCATTTCAGATATAGGTGTCGATAGGCATTTCAGATATAGGTGTCGATAGGCATTTCAGATATAGGTGCCGATAGGCATTTCAGATATAGTTGCCGATTGGCATTTTAAAAATAGGTCCCGATAGGCATTTCAGATATAGAAGCCGATAGGCATTTCAAATATAGGTGCCGATAGGCATTCCAGATATGGTTGCCGATAGGCATTTCAAATATAGGTGCTGATAGGCATTTCAGATGTAGTTTCCGATAGGCATTTCAAAAATAGGTGTCGATAGGCATTTCAGATATAGGTGTCGATAGGCATTTCAGATATAGGTGTCGATAGGCATTTCAGATATAGGTGTCGATAGGCATTTCAGATATAGGTGTCGATAGGCATTTCAGATATAGGTGTCGATAGGCATTTCAGATATAGGTGTCGATAGGCATTTCAGATATAGGTGTCGATAGGCATTTTAGATATAGGTGTTGATAGGCATTTCAGATATAGTTTCCGATTGGCATTTTAAAAATAGGTGCCGATAGGCATTTTAGATATAGAAGCCGATAGGCATTTCAAATATAGGTGCCGATAGGCATCATAGATATGGTTGCCGATAGGCATTTCAAATATAGGTGCTGATAGGCATTTCAGATGTAGTTTCCGATAGGCATTTCAAAAATAGGTGTCGATAGGCATTTCAGATATAGGTGTCGATAGGCATTTCAGATATAGGTGTCGATAGGCATTTCAGTTATAGGTGTCGATAGGCATTTCAGATATAGGTGTCGATAGGCATTTCAGATATAGGTGTCGATAGGCATTTCAGATATAGGTGTCGATAGGCATTTCAAATATAGGTGCCGATAGGCATCATAGATATGGTTGCCGATAGGCATTTCAAATATAGGTGCTGATAGGCATTTCAGATGTAGTTTCCGATAGGCATTTCAAAAATAGGTGTCGATAGGCATTTCAGATATAGGTGTCGATAGGCATTTCAGATATAGGTGTCGATAGGCATTTCAGTTATAGGTGTCGATAGGCATTTCAGTTATAGGTGCCGATAGGCATTTCAGATATAGAAGCCGATAGGCATTTCAAATATAGGTGATGATAGGCATTTCAGATGTAGTTTCCGATAGGCATTTCAAAAATAGGTGTCGATAGGCATTTCAGATATAGGTGTCGATAGGCATTTCAGATATAGGTGTCGATAGGCATTTCAGATATAGGTGTCGATAGGCATTTCAGATATAGGTGTCGATAGGCATTTCAGATATAGGAGTCGATAGGCATTTCAGATATAGGTGTCGATAGGTATTTCAGATATAGGTGTCGATAGGCATTTCAGATATAGGTGTCGATAGGCATTTCAGATATAGGTGTCGATAGGCATCTCAGATATAGGCGTCGATAGGCATTTCAGATATAGGTGTCGATAGGCATTTCAGATATAGGTGTCGATAGGCATTTCAGATATAGGTGTCGATAGGCATTTCAGATATATGTGTCGATAGGCATTTCAGATATAGGTGTCGATAGGCATTTCAGATTTAGGTGCCGATAGGCATTTCAGATATAGGTGCCGATAGGCATTTCAGATATAGTTGCCGATTGGCATTTTAAAAATAGGTGCCGATAGGCATTTCATATATAGAAGCCGATAGGCATTTCAAATATAGGTGCCGATAGGCATTCCAGATATGGTTGCCGATAGGCATTTCAAATATAGGTGCTGATAGGCATTTCAATGTAGTTTCCGATAGGCATTTCAAAAATAGGTGTCGATAGGCATTTCAGATATAGGTGTCGATAGGCATTTCAGATATAGGTGTCGATAGGCATTTCAGATATAGGTGTCGATAGGCATTTCAGATATAGGTGTCGATAGGCATTTCAGATATAAGTGTCGATAGGCATTTCAGATATAGGTGTCGATAGGCATTTCAGATATAGGTGTCGATAGGCATTTCAGATATAGGTGCCGATAGGCATTTCAGATATAGTTGCCGATTGGCATTTTAAAAATAGGTACCGATAGGCATTTCAGATATACAAGCCGATAGGCATTTCAAATATAGGTGCCGATAGGCATTCCAGATATGTTTGCCGATAGGCATTTCAAATATAGGTGCTGATAGGCATTTCAGATGTAGTTTCCGATAGGCATTTAAAAAATAGGTGTCGATAGGCATTTCAGATATAGGTGTCGATAGGCATTTCAGATATAGGTGTCGATAGGCATTTCAGATATAGGTGTCGATAGGCATTTCAGATATAGGTGTCGATAGGCATTTCAGATATAGGTGTCGATAGGCATTTCAGATATAGGTGTCGATAGGCATTTCAGATATAGGTGCCGATAGGCATTTCAGATATAGTTGCCGATAGGCATTTCAAATATAGGTGCCGATAGGCATTCCAGATATGGTTGCCGATAGGCATTTCAAATATAGGTGCTGATAGGCATTTCAGATGTAGTTTCCGATAGGCATTTCAAAAATAGGTGTCGATAGGCATTTCAGATATAGGTGTCGATAGGCATTTCAGATATAGGTGTCGATAGGCATTTCAGATATAGGTGTCGATAGGCATTTCAGATATAGGTGTCGATAGGCATTTCAGATATAGGTGTCGATAGGCATCTCAGATATAGGTGTCGATAGGCATTTCAGATATAGGTGCCGATAGGCATTTCAGATATAGTTGCCGATTGGCATTTTAAAAATAGGTGCCGATAGGCATTTCAGATATAGAAGCCGATAGGCATTTCAAATATAGGTGCCGATAGGCATTCCAGATATGGTTGCCGATAGGCATTTCAAATATAGGTGCTGATAGGCATTTCAGATGTAGTTTCCGATAGGCATTTCAAAAATAGGTGTCGATAGGCATTTCAGATATAGGTGTCGATAGGCATTTCAGATATAGGTGTCGATAGGCATTTCAGATATAGGTGCCGATAGGCATTTCAGATATAGTTTCCGATTGGCATTTTAAAAATAGGTGCCGATAGGCATTTTAGATATAGAAGCCGATAGGCATTTCAAATATAGGTGCCGATAGGCATCATAGATATGGTTGCCGATAGGCATTTCAAATATAGGTGCTGATAGGCATTTCAGATGTAGTTTCCGATAGCCATTTCAAAAATAGGTGTCGATAGGCATTTCAGATATAGGTGTCGATAGGCATTTCAGATATAGGTGTCGATAGGCATTTCAGATATAGGTGTCGATAGGCATTTCAGATATAGGTGTCGATAGGCATTTCAGATATAGGTGTCGGTAGGCATTTCAGATATAGGTGTCGATAGGCATTTCAAATATAGGTGCCGATAGGCATTTCAGATATAGTTGCCGATTGGCATTTTAAAAATAGGTGCCGATAGGCATTTCAGATATAGAAGCCGATAGGCATTTCAAATATAGGTGATGATAGGCATTTCAGATGTAGTTTCCGATAGGCATTTCAAAAATAGGTGTCGATAGGCATTTCAGATATAGGTGTCGATAGGCATTTCAGATATAGGTGTCGATAGGCATTTCAGATATAGGTGTCGATAGGCATTTCAGATATAGGTGCCGATAGGCATTTCAGATATAGTTGCCGATTGGCATTTCAAAAATAGGTGCCGATAGGCATTTCAGATATAGAAGCCGATAGGCATTTCAAATACAGGTGCCGATAGGCATTCCAGATATGGTTGCCGATAGGCATTTCAAATATAGGTGCTGATAGGCATTTCCGATGTAGTTTCCGATAGGCATTTCAAAAATAGGTGTCGATAGGCATTTCAGATATAGGTGTCGATAGGCATTTCAGATATAGGTGTCGATAGGCATTTCAGATATAGGTGTCGATAGGCATTTCAGATATAGGTGTCGATAGGCATTTCAGATATAGGTGTCGATAGGCATTTCAGATATAGGTGTCGATAGGCATTTCAGATATAGGTTGTGATAGGCATTTCAGATATAGGTGTCGATAGGCATTTTAGATATAGGTGTCGATAGGCATTTCAGATATAGGTGCCGATAGGCATTTCAGATATAGGTGTCGATAGGCATTTCAGATATAGGTGTCGATAGGCATTTCAGATATAGGTGTCGATAGGCATTTCAGATATAGGTGTCTATAGGCATTTCAGATATAGGTGTCGATAGGCATTTCAGATATAGGTGCCGATAGGCATTTCAGATATAGTTGCCGATTGGCATTTTAAAAATAGGTGCCGATAGGCATTTCAGATATAGAAGCCGATAGGCATTTCAAATATAGGTGCCGATAGGCATTCCAGATATGGTTGCCGATAGGCATTTCAAATATAGGTGCTGATAGGCATTTCAGATGTAGTTTCCGATAGGCATTTCAAAAATAGGTGTCGATAGGCATTTCAGATATAGGTGTCGATAGGCATTTCAGATATAGTTTTCGATAGGCATTTCAGATATAGGTGTCGATAGGCATTTCAGATATAGGTGTCGATAGGCATTTCAGATATAGGTGCCGATAGGCATTTCAGATATAGTTGCCGATTGGCATTTTAAAAATAGGTGCCGATAGGCAATTCAGATATAGAAGCCGATAGGCATTTCAAATATAGGTGCCGATAGGCATTCCAGATATGGTTGCCGATAGGCATTTCAAATATAGGTGCTGATAGGCATTTCAGATGTAGTTTCCGATAGGCATTTCAAAAATAGGTGTCGATAGGCATTTCAGATATAGGTGTCGATAGGCATTTCAGATATAGGTGTCGATAGGCATTTCAGATATAGGTGTCGATAGGCATTTCAGATATAGGTGTCGATAGGCATTTCAGATATAGGTGTCGATAGGCATTTCAGATATAGGTGTCGATAGGCATTTCAGATATAGGTGTCGATAGGCATTTCAGATATAGGTGCCGATAGGCATTTCAGATATAGTTGCCGATTGGCATTTTAAAAATAGGTGCCGATAGGCATTTCAGATATAGAAGCCGATAGGCATTTCAAATATAGGTGCCGATAGGCATTCCAGATATGGTTGCCGATAGGCATTTCAAATATAGGTGCTGATAGGCATTTCAGATGTAGTTTCCGATAGGCATTTCAAAAATAGGTGTCGATAGGCATTTCAGATATAGGTGTCGATAGGCATTTCAGATATAGGTGTCGATAGGCATTTCAGATATAGGTGTCGATAGGCATTTCAGATATAGGTGTCGATAGGCATTTCAGATATAGGTGTCGATAGGCATTTCAGATATAGGTGTCGATAGGCATTTCAGATATAGGTGTCGATAGGCATTTCAGATATAGGTGTCGATAGGCATTTCAGATATAGGTGCCGATAGGCATTTCAGATATAGTTGCCGATTGGCATTTTAAAAATAGGTGCCGATAGGCATTTCAGATATAGAAACCGATAGGCATTTCAAATATAGGTGCCGATAGGCATTCCAGATATGGTTGCCGATAGGCATTTCAAATATAGGTGCTGATAGGCATTTCAGATGTAGTTTCCGATAGGCATTTCAAAAATAGGTGTCGATAGGCATTTCAGATATAGGTGTCGATAGGCATTTCAGATATAGGTGTCGATAGGCATTTCAGATATAGGTGTCGATAGGCATTTCAGATATAGGTGTCGATAGGCATTTCAGATATAGGTGCCGATAGGCATTTCAGATATAGTTGCCGATTGGCATTTTAAAAATAGGTGCCGATAGGCATTTCAAATATAGGTGCTGAAAGGCATTTCAGATGTAGTTTCCGATAGGCATTTCAAAAATAGGTGTCGATAGGCATTTCAGATATAGGTGTCGATAGGCATTTCAGATATAGGTGTCTATAGGCATTTCAGATATAGGTGTCGATAGGCATTTCAGATATAGGTGTCGATAGGCATTTCAGATATAGGTGTCGATAGGCATTTCAGATATAGGTGTCGATAGGCATTTCAGATATAGGTGTCGATAGGCATTTTAGATATAGGTGCCGATAGGCATTTCAGATATAGTTGCCGATTGGCATTTTAAAAATAGGTGCCGATAGGCATTTCAGATATAGAAGCCGATAGGCATTTCAAATATAGGTGCCGATAGGCATTCCAGATATGGTTGCCGATAGGCATTTCAAATATAGGTGCTGATAGGCATTTCAGATGTAGTTTCCGATAGGCATTTCAAAAATAGGTGTCGATAGGCATTTCAGATATAGTTGTCGATAGGCATTTCAGATATAGGTGTCGATAGGCATTTCAGAAATAGGTGTCGATAGGCATTTCAGATATAGGTGTCGATAGGCATTTCAGATATAGGTGTCGATAGGCATTTCAGATATAGGTGTCGATAGGCATTTCAGATATAGGTGTCGATAGGCATTTCAGATATAGGTGTCGATAGGCATTTCAGATATAGGTGCCGATAGGCATTTCAGATATAGTTGCCGATTGGCATTTTAAAAATAGGTGCCGATAGGCATTTCAGATATAGAAGCCGATAGGCATTTCAAATATAGGTGCCGATAGGCATTCCAGATATGGTTGCCGATAGGCATTTCAAATATAGGTGCTGATAGGCATTTCAGATGTAGTTTCCGATAGGCATTTCAAAAATAGGTGTCGATAGGCATTTCAGATATAGGTGTCGATAGGCATTTCAGATATAGGTGTCGATAGGCATTTCAGATATAGGTGTCGATAGGCATTTCAGATATAGGTGTCGATAGGCATTTCAGATATAGGTGTCAATAGGCATTTCAGATATAGGTGTCGATAGGCATTTCAGATATAGGTGTCGATAGGCATTTCAGATATAGGTGTCGATAGGCATTTCAGATATAGGTGTCGATAGGCATTTCAGATATAGGTGCCGATAGGCATTTCAGATATAGTTGCCGATTGGCATTTTAAAAATAGGTGCCGATAGGCATTTCAGATATAGAAGCCGATAGGCATTTCAAATATAGGTGCCGATAGGCATTCCAGATATGGTTGCCGATAGGCATTTCAAATATAGGTGCTGATAGGCATTTCAGATGTAGTTTCCGATAGGCATTTCAAAAATAGGTGTCGATAGGCATTTCAGATATAGGTGTCGATAGGCATTTCAGATATAGGTGTCGATAGGCATTTCAGATATAGGTGTCGATAGGCATTTCAGATATAGGTGTCGATAGGCATTTCAGATATAGGTGTCGATTGGCATTTCAGAAATAGGTGTCGATAGGCATTTCAGATATAGGTGTCGATAGGCATTTCAGATATAGGTGTCGATAGGCATTTCAGATATAGGTGCCGATAGGCATTTCAGATATAGTTGCCGATTAGCATTTTAAAAATAGGTGCCGATAGGCATTTCAGATATAGAAGCCGATAGGCATTTCAAATATAGGTGCCGATAGGCATTCCAGATATAGTTGCCGATAGGCATTTCAAATATAGGTGCTGAAAGGCATTTCAGATGTAGTTTCCGATAGGCATTTCAAAAATAGGTGTCGATAGGCATTTCAGATATAGGTGTCGATAGGCATTTCAGATATAGGTGTCTATAGGCATTTCAGATATAGGTGTCGATAGGCATTTCAGATATAGGTGTCGATAGGCATTTCAGATATAGGTGTCGATAGGCATTTCAGATATAGGTGTCGACAGGCATTTCAGATATAGGTGTCGATAGGCATTTCAGATATAGGTGCCGATAGGCATTTCAGATATAGTTGCCGATTGGCATTTTAAAAATAGGTGCCGATAGGCATTTCAGATATAGAAGCCGATAGGCATTTCAAATATAGGTGCCGATAGGCATTCCAGATATGGTTGCCGATAGGCATTTCAAATATAGGTGCTGATAGGCATTTCAGATGTAGTTTCCGATAAGCATTTCGAAAATAGGTGTCGATAGGCATTTCAGATATAGGTGTCGATAGGCATTTCAGATATAGGTGTCGATAGGCATTTCAGATATAGGTGTCGATAGGCATTTCAGATATAGGTGTCGATAGGCATTTCAGATATAGGTGTCGATAGGCATTTCAGATATAGGTGTCGATAGGCATTTCAGATATAGGTGTCGATAGGCATTTCAGATATAGGTGCCGATAGGCATTTCAGATATAGTTGCCGATTGGCATTTTAAAAATAGGTACCGATAGGCATTTCAGATATAGAAGCCGATAGGCATTTCAAATATAGGTGCCGATAGGCATTCCAGATATGGTTGCCGATAGGCATTTCAAATATAGGTGCTGATAGGCATTTCAGATGTAGTTTCCGATAGGCATTTCAAAAATAGGTGTCGATAGGCATTTCAGATATAGGTGTCGATAGGCATTTCAGATATAGGTGTCGATAGGCATTTCAGATATAGGTGTCGATAGGCATTTCAGATATAGGTGTCGATAGGCATTTCGGATATAGGTGTCGATAGGCATTTCAGATATAGGTGCCGATAGGCATTTCAGATATAGTTGCCGATTGGCATTTTAAAAATAGGTGCCGATAGGCATTTCAGATATAGAAGCCGATAGGCATTTCAAATATAGGTGCCGATAGGCATTCCAGATATGGTTGCCGATAGGCATTTCAAATATAGGTGCTGATAGGCATTTCAGATGTAGTTTCCGATAGGCATTTCAAAAATAGGTGTCGATAGGCATTTCAGATATAGGTGTCGATAGGCATTTCAGATATAGGTGTCGATAGGCATTTCAGATATAGGTGTCGATAGGCATTTCAGATATCGGTGTCGATAGGCATTTCAGATATAGGTGTCGAAAAGCATTTCAGATATAGGTGTCGATAGGCATTTCAGATATAGGTGTCGATAGGCATTTCAGATATAGGTGCCGATAGGCATTTCAGATATAGTTGCCGATTGGCATTTTAAAAATAGGTGCCGATAGGCATTTCAGATATAGAAGCCGATAGGCATTTCAAATATAGGCGCCGATAGGCATTCCAGATATGGTTGCCGATAGGCATTTCAAATATAGGTGCTAATAGGCATTTCAGATGTAGTTTCCGATAGGCATTTCAAAAATAGGTGTCGATAGGCATTTCAGATATAGGTGTCGATAGGCATTTCAGATATAGGTGTCGATAGGCATTTCAGATATAGGTGCCGATAGGCATTCCAGATATGGTTGCCGATAGGCATTTCAAATATAGGTGCTGATAGGCATTTCAGATGTAGTTTCCGATAGGCATTTCAAAAATAGGTGTCGATAGGCATTTCAGATATAGGTGTCGATAGGCATTTCAGATATAGGTGTCGATAGGCATTTCAGAAATAGGTGTCGATAGGCATTTCAGATATAGGTGTCGATAGGCATTTCAGATATAGGTGTCGATAGGCATTTCAGATATAGGTGTCGATAGGCATTTCAGATATAGGTGTCGATAGGCATTTCAGATATAGGTGCCGATAGGCATTTCAGATATAGTTGCCGATTGGCATTTTAAAAATAGGTGCCGATAGGCATTTCAGATATAGAAGCCGATAGGCATTTCAAATATAGGTGCCGATAGGCATTCCAGATATGGTTGCCGATAGGCATTTCAAATATAGGTGCTGATAGGCATTTCAGATGTAGTTTCCGATAGGCATTTCAAAAATAGGTGTCGATAGGCATTTCAGATATAGGTGTCGATAGGCATTTCAGATATAGGTGTCGATAGGCATTTCAGATATAGTGTCGATAGGCATTTCAGATATAGGTGTCGATAGGCATTTCAGATATAGGTGTCAATAGGCATTTCAGATATAGGTGTCGATAGGCATTTCAGATATAGGTGTCGATAGGCATTTCAGATATAGGTGTCGATAGGCATTTCAGATATAGGTGTCGATAGGCATTTCAGATATAGGTGCCGATAGGCATTTCAGATATAGTTGCCGATTGGCATTTTAAAAATAGGTGCCGATAGGCATTTCAGATATAGAAGCCGATAGGCATTTCAAATATAGGGTGCCGATAGGCATTCCAGATATGGTTGCCGATAGGCATTTCAAATATAGGTGCTGATAGGCATTTCAGATGTAGTTTCCGATAGGCATTTCAAAAATAGGTGTCGATAGGCATTTCAGATATAGGTGTCGATAGGCATTTCAGATATAGGTGTCGATAGGCATTTCAGATATAGGCGTCGATAGGCATTTCAGATATAGGTGTCGATAGGCATTTCAGATATAGGTGTCGATTGGCATTTCAGATATAGGTGTCGATAGGCATTTCAGATATAGGTGTCGATAGGCATTTCAGATATAGGTGTCGATAGGCATTTCAGATATAGGTGCCGATAGGCATTTCAGATATAGTTGCCGATTAGCATTTTAAAAATAGGTGCCGATAGGCATTTCAGATATAGAAGCCGATAGGCATTTCAAATATAGGTGCCGATAGGCATTCCAGATATGGTTGCCGATAGGCATTTCAAATATAGGTGCTGAAAGGCATTTCAGATGTAGTTTCCGATAGGCATTTCAAAAATAGGTGTCGATAGGCATTTCAGATATAGGTGTCGATAGGCATTTCAGATATAGGTGTCTATAGGCATTTCAGATATAGGTGTCGATAGGCATTTCAGATATAGGTGTCGATAGGCATTTCAGATATAGGTGTCGATAGGCATTTCAGATATAGGTGTCGATAGGCATTTCAGATATAGGTGTCGATAGGCATTTCAGATATAGGTGCCGATAGGCATTTCAGATATAGTTGCCGATTGGCATTTTAAAAATAGGTGCCGATAGGCATTTCAGATATAGAAGCCGATAGGCATTTCAAATATAGGTGCCGATAGGCATTCCAGATATGGTTGCCGATAGGCATTTCAAATATAGGTGCTGATAGGCATTTCAGATGTAGTTTCCGATAGGCATTTCGAAAATAGGTGTCGATAGGCATTTCAGATATAGGTGTCGATAGGCATTTCAGATATAGGTGTCGATAGGCATTTCAGATATAGGTGTCGATAGGCATTTCAGATATAGGTGTCGATAGGCATTTCAGATATAGGTGTCGATAGGCATTTCAGATATAGGTGTCGATAGGCATTTCAGATATAGGTGTCGATAGGCATTTCAGATATAGGTGCCGATAGGCATTTCAGATATAGTTGCCGATTGGCATTTTAAAAATAGGTACCGATAGGCATTTCAGATATAGAAGCCGATAGGCATTTCAAATATAGGTGCCGATAGGCATTCCAGATATGGTTGCCGATAGGCATTTCAAATATAGGTGCTGATAGGCATTTCAGATGTAGTTTCCGATAGGCATTTCAAAAATAGGTGTCGATAGGCATTTCAGATATAGGTGTCGATAGGCATTTCAGATATAGGTGTCGATAGGCATTTCAGA
The DNA here is from genome assembly GCA_034508555.1 of Venustoraphidia nigricollis. Taxonomy (NCBI): domain Eukaryota; kingdom Metazoa; phylum Arthropoda; class Insecta; order Raphidioptera; family Raphidiidae; genus Venustoraphidia; species Venustoraphidia nigricollis. The sequence goes on along the minus strand of JAVRKA010001193.1, from coordinate 6,885 downwards.
TATAGGTGTCGATAGGCATTTCAGATATAGGTGTCGATAGGCATTTCAGATATAGGTGTCGATAGGCATTTCAGATATAGGTGCCGATAGGCATTTCAGATATAGTTGCCGATTGGCATTTTAAAAATAGGTGCCGATAGGCATTTCAGATATAGAAGCCGATAGGCACTTCAAATATAGGTGCCGATAGGCATTCCAGATATGGTTGCCGATAGGCATTTCAAATATAGGTGCTGATAGGCATTTCAGATGTAGTTTCCGATAGGCATTTCAAAAATAGGTGTCGATAGGCATTTCAGATATAGGTGTCGATAGGCATTTCAGATATAGGTGTCGATAGGCATTTCAGATATAGGTGTCAATAGGCATTTCAGATATCGGTGTCGATAGGCATTTCAGATATAGGTGTCGAAAAGCATTTCAGATATAGGTGTCGATAGGCATTTTAGATATAGGTGTCGATAGGCATTTCAGATATAGGTGCCGATAGGCATTTCAGATATAGTTGCCGATTGGCATTTTAAAAATAGGTGCCGATAGGCATTTCAGATATAGAAGCCGATAGGCATTTCAAATATAGGCGCCGATAGGCATTCCAGATATGGTTGCCGATAGGCATTTCAAATATAGGTGCTAATAGGCATTTCAGATGTAGTTTCCGATAGGCATTTCAAAAATAGGTGTCGATAGGCATTTCAGATATAGGTGTCGATAGGCATTTCAGATATAGGTGTCTATAGGCATTTCAGATATAGGTGTCGATAGGCATTTCAGATATAGGTGTCGATAGGCATTTCAGATATAGGTGTCGATAGGCATTTCAGATATAGGTGTCGATAGGCATTTCAGATATAGGTGTCGATAGGCATTTCAGATATAGGTGCCGATAGGCATTTCAGATATAGTTGCCGATTGGCATTTTAAAAATAGGTGCCGATAGGCATTTCAGATATAGAAGCCGATAGGCATTTCAAATATAGGTGCCGATAGGCATTCCAGATATGGTTGCCGATAGGCATTTCAAATATAGGTGCTGATAGGCATTTCAGATGTAGTTTCCGATAGGCATTTCGAAAATAGGTGTCGATAGGCATTTCAGATATAGGTGTCGATAGGCATTTCAGATATAGGTGTCGATAGGCATTTCAGATATAGGTGTCGATAGGCATTTCAGATATAGGTGTCGATAGGCATTTCAGATATAGGTGTCGATAGGCATTTCAGATATAGGTGTCGATAGGCATTTCAGATATAGGTGTCGATAGGCATTTCAGATATAGGTGCCGATAGGCATTTCAGATATAGTTGCCGATTGGCATTTTAAAAATAGGTACCGATAGGCATTTCAGATATAGAAGCCGATAGGCATTTCAAATATAGGTGCCGATAGGCATTCCAGATAAGGTTGCCGATAGGCATTTCAAATATAGGTGCTGATAGGCATTTCAGATGTAGTTTCCGATAGGCATTTCAAAAATAGGTGTCGATAGGCATTTCAGATATAGGTGTCGATAGGCATTTCAGATATAGGTGTCGATAGGCATTTCAGATATAGGTGTCGATAGGCATTTCAGATATAGGTGTCGATAGGCATTTCAGATATAGGTGTCGATAGGCATTTCAGATATAGGTGCCGATAGGCATTTCAGATATAGTTGCCGATTGGCATTTTAAAAATAGGTGCCGATAGGCATTTCAGATATAGAAGCCGATAGGCATTTCAAATATAGGTGCCGATAGGCATTCCAGATATGGTTGCCGATAGGCATTTCAAATATAGGTGCTGATAGGCATTTCAGATGTAGTTTCCGATAGGCATTTCAAAAATAGGTGTCGATAGGCATTTCAGATATAGGTGTCGATAGGCATTTCAGATATAGGTGTCGATAGGCATTTCAGATATAGGTGTCGATAGGCATTTCAGATATCGGTGTCGATAGGCATTTCAGATATAGGTGTCGAAAAGCATTTCAGATATAGGTGTCGATAGGCATTTTAGATATAGGTGTCGATAGGCATTTCAGATATAGGTGCCGATAGGCATTTCAGATATAGTTGCCGATTGGCATTTTAAAAATAGGTGCCGATAGGCATTTCAGATATAGAAGCCGATAGGCATTTCAAATATAGGCGCCGATAGGCATTCCAGATATGGTTGCCGATAGGCATTTCAAATATAGGTGCTAATAGGCATTTCAGATGTAGTTTCCGATAGGCATTTCAAAAATAGGTGTCGATAGGCATTTCAGATATAGGTGTCGATAGGCATTTCAGATATAGGTGTCGATAGGCATTTCAGATATAGGTGTCGATAGGCATTTCAGATATAGGTGTCGATAGGCATTTCAGATATAGGTGTCGATAGGCATTTCAGATATAGGTGCCGATAGGCATTTCAGATATAGTTGCCGATTGGCATTTTAAAAATAGGTGCCGATAGGCATTTCAGATATAGAGGCCGATAGGCATTTCAAATATAGGTGCCGATAGGCATTCCAGATATGGTTGCCGATAGGCATTTCAAATATAGGTGCTGATAGGCATTTCAGATATGGTTGCCGATAGGCATTTCAAATATAGGTGCTAATAGGCATTTCAGATGTAGTTTCCGATAGGCATTTCAAAAATAGGTGTCGATAGGCATTTCAGATATAGGTGTCGATAGGCATTTCAGATATAGGTGTCGATAGGCATTTCAGATATAGGTGCCGATAGGCATTCCAGATATGGTTGCCGATAGGCATTTCAAATATAGGTGCTGATAGGCATTTCAGATGTAGTTTCCGATAGGCATTTCAAAAATAGGTGTCGATAGGCATTTCAGATATAGGTGTCGATAGGCATTTCAGATATAGGTGTCGATAGGCATTTCAGAAATAGGTGTCGATAGGCATTTCAGATATAGGTGTCGATAGGCATTTCAGATATAGGTGTCGATAGGCATTTCAGATATAGGTGTCGATAGGCATTTCAGATATAGGTGTCGATAGGCATTTCAGATATAGGTGCCGATAGGCATTTCAGATATAGTTGCCGATTGGCATTTTAAAAATAGGTGCCGATAGGCATTTCAGATATAGAAGCCGATAGGCATTTCAAATATAGGTGCCGATAGGCATTCCAGATATGGTTGCCGATAGGCATTTCAAATATAGGTGCTGATAGGCATTTCAGATGTAGTTTCCGATAGGCATTTCAAAAATAGGTGTCGATAGGCATTTCAGATATAGGTGTCGATAGGCATTTCAGATATAGGTGTCGATAGGCATTTCAGATATAGGTGTCGATAGGCATTTCAGATATAGGTGTCGATAGGCATTTCAGATATAGGTGTCAATAGGCATTTCAGATATAGGTGTCGATAGGCATTTCAGATATAGGTGTCGATAGGCATTTCAGATATAGGTGTCGATAGGCATTTCAGATATAGGTGTCGATAGGCATTTCAGATATAGGTGCCGATAGGCATTTCAGATATAGTTGCCGATTGGCATTTTAAAAATAGGTGCCGATAGGCATTTCAGATATAGAAGCCGATAGGCATTTCAAATATAGGTGCCGATAGGCATTCCAGATATGGTTGCCGATAGGCATTTCAAATATAGGTGCTGATAGGCATTTCAGATGTAGTTTCCGATAGGCATTTCAAAAATAGGTGTCGATAGGCATTTCAGATATAGGTGTCGATAGGCATTTCAGATATAGGTGTCGATAGGCATTTCAGATATAGGCGTCGATAGGCATTTCAGATATAGGTGTCGATAGGCATTTCAGATATAGGTGTCGATTGGCATTTCAGATATAGGTGTCGATAGGCATTTCAGATATAGGTGTCGATAGGCATTTCAGATATAGGTGTCGATAGGCATTTCAGATATAGGTGCCGATAGGCATTTCAGATATAGTTGCCGATTAGCATTTTAAAAATAGGTGCCGATAGGCATTTCAGATATAGAAGCCGATAGGCATTTCAAATATAGGTGCCGATAGGCATTCCAGATATGGTTGCCGATAGGCATTTCAAATATAGGTGCTGAAAGGCATTTCAGATGTAGTTTCCGATAGGCATTTCAAAAATAGGTGTCGATAGGCATTTCAGATATAGGTGTCGATAGGCATTTCAGATATAGGTGTCTATAGGCATTTCAGATATAGGTGTCGATAGGCATTTCAGATATAGGTGTCGATAGGCATTTCAGATATAGGTGTCGATAGGCATTTCAGATATAGGTGTCGATAGGCATTTCAGATATAGGTGTCGATAGGCATTTCAGATATAGGTGCCGATAGGCATTTCAGATATAGTTGCCGATTGGCATTTTAAAAATAGGTGCCGATAGGCATTTCAGATATAGAAGCCGATAGGCATTTCAAATATAGGTGCCGATAGGCATTCCAGATATGGTTGCCGATAGGCATTTCAAATATAGGTGCTGATAGGCATTTCAGATGTAGTTTCCGATAGGCATTTCGAAAATAGGTGTCGATAGGCATTTCAGATATAGGTGTCGATAGGCATTTCAGATATAGGTGTCGATAGGCATTTCAGATATAGGTGTCGATAGGCATTTCAGATATAGGTGTCGATAGGCATTTCAGATATAGGTGTCGATAGGCATTTCAGATATAGGTGTCGATAGGCATTTCAGATATAGGTGTCGATAGGCATTTCAGATATAGGTGCCGATAGGCATTTCAGATATAGTTGCCGATTGGCATTTTAAAAATAGGTACCGATAGGCATTTCAGATATAGAAGCCGATAGGCATTTCAAATATAGGTGCCGATAGGCATTCCAGATATGGTTGCCGATAGGCATTTCAAATATAGGTGCTGATAGGCATTTCAGATGTAGTTTCCGATAGGCATTTCAAAAATAGGTGTCGATAGGCATTTCAGATATAGGTGTCGATAGGCATTTCAGATATAGGTGTCGATAGGCATTTCAGATATAGGTGTCGATAGGCATTTCAGATATAGGTGTCGATAGGCATTTCAGATATAGGTGTCGATAGGCATTTCAGATATAGGTGCCGATAGGCATTTCAGATATAGTTGCCGATTGGCATTTTAAAAATAGGTGCCGATAGGCATTTCAGATATAGAAGCCGATAGGCACTTCAAATATAGGTGCCGATAGGCATTCCAGATATGGTTGCCGATAGGCATTTCAAATATAGGTGCTGATAGGCATTTCAGATGTAGTTTCCGATAGGCATTTCAAAAATAGGTGTCGATAGGCATTTCAGATATAGGTGTCGATAGGCATTTCAGATATAGGTGTCGATAGGCATTTCAGATATAGGTGTCAATAGGCATTTCAGATATCGGTGTCGATAGGCATTTCAGATATAGGTGTCGAAAAGCATTTCAGATATAGGTGTCGATAGGCATTTTAGATATAGGTGTCGATAGGCATTTCAGATATAGGTGCCGATAGGCATTTCAGATATAGTTGCCGATTGGCATTTTAAAAATAGGTGCCGATAGGCATTTCAGATATAGAAGCCGATAGGCATTTCAAATATAGGCGCCGATAGGCATTCCAGATATGGTTGCCGATAGGCATTTCAAATATAGGTGCTAATAGGCATTTCAGATGTAGTTTCCGATAGGCATTTCAAAAATAGGTGTCGATAGGCATTTCAGATATAGGTGTCGATAGGCATTTCAGATATAGGTGTCTATAGGCATTTCAGATATAGGTGTCGATAGGCATTTCAGATATAGGTGTCGATAGGCATTTCAGATATAGGTGTCGATAGGCATTTCAGATATAGGTGTCGATAGGCATTTCAGATATAGGTGTCGATAGGCATTTCAGATATAGGTGCCGATAGGCATTTCAGATATAGTTGCCGATTGGCATTTTAAAAATAGGTGCCGATAGGCATTTCAGATATAGAAGCCGATAGGCATTTCAAATATAGGTGCCGATAGGCATTCCAGATATGGTTGCCGATAGGCATTTCAAATATAGGTGCTGATAGGCATTTCAGATGTAGTTTCCGATAGGCATTTCGAAAATAGGTGTCGATAGGCATTTCAGATATAGGTGTCGATAGGCATTTCAGATATAGGTGTCGATAGGCATTTCAGATATAGGTGTCGATAGGCATTTCAGATATAGGTGTCGATAGGCATTTCAGATATAGGTGTCGATAGGCATTTCAGATATAGGTGTCGATAGGCATTTCAGATATAGGTGTCGATAGGCATTTCAGATATAGGTGCCGATAGGCATTTCAGATATAGTTGCCGATTGGCATTTTAAAAATAGGTACCGATAGGCATTTCAGATATAGAAGCCGATAGGCATTTCAAATATAGGTGCCGATAGGCATTCCAGATAAGGTTGCCGATAGGCATTTCAAATATAGGTGCTGATAGGCATTTCAGATGTAGTTTCCGATAGGCATTTCAAAAATAGGTGTCGATAGGCATTTCAGATATAGGTGTCGATAGGCATTTCAGATATAGGTGTCGATAGGCATTTCAGATATAGGTGTCGATAGGCATTTCAGATATAGGTGTCGATAGGCATTTCAGATATAGGTGTCGATAGGCATTTCAGATATAGGTGCCGATAGGCATTTCAGATATAGTTGCCGATTGGCATTTTAAAAATAGGTGCCGATAGGCATTTCAGATATAGAAGCCGATAGGCATTTCAAATATAGGTGCCGATAGGCATTCCAGATATGGTTGCCGATAGGCATTTCAAATATAGGTGCTGATAGGCATTTCAGATGTAGTTTCCGATAGGCATTTCAAAAATAGGTGTCGATAGGCATTTCAGATATAGGTGTCGATAGGCATTTCAGATATAGGTGTCGATAGGCATTTCAGATATAGGTGTCGATAGGCATTTCAGATATCGGTGTC
>JAVRKA010001192.1:0-21695 GCA_034508555.1 Venustoraphidia nigricollis | reverse complement strand
CTGAAATGCCTATCGACACCTATATCTGAAATGCCTATCGACACTTATATCTGAAATGCCTATCGACACCTATATCTGAAATGCCTATCGACACCTATATCTGAAATGCCTATCGACACCTATTTTTGAAATGCCTATCGGAAACTACATCTGAAATGCCTATCAGCACCTATATTTGAAATGCCTATCAGCAACCATATCTGGAATGCCTATCGGCACCTATATTTGAAATGCCTATCGGCTTCTATATCTGAAATGCCTATCGGCACCTATTTTTAAAATGCCAATCGGCAAATATATCTGAAATGCCTATCGACACCTATATCTGAAATGCCTATCGACACCTATATCTGAAATGCCTATCGACACCTATATCTGAAATGCCTATCGGAAACTACATCTGAAATGCCTATCAGCACCTATATTTGAAATGCCTATCGGCAACCATATCTGGAATGCCTATCTGCACCTATATTTGAAATGCCTATCGGCTTCTATATCTGAAATGCCTATCGGCACCTATTTTTAAAATGCCAATCGGTAACTATATCTGAAATGCCTATCGGCACCTATATCTGAAATGCCTATCGACACCTATATCTGAAATGCCTATCGACACCTATATCTGAAATGCCTATCGGAAACTACATCTGAAATGCCTATCAGCACCTATATTTGAAATGCCTATCGGCAACCATATCTGGAATGCCTATCGGCACCTATATTTGAAATGCCTATCGGCTTCTATATCTGAAATGCCTATCGGCACCTATTTTTAAAATGCCAATCGGCAACTATATCTGAAATGCCTATCGGCACCTATGTCTGAAATGCCTATCGACACCTATATCTGAAATGCCTATCGACACCTATATCTGAAATGCCTATCGACACCTATATCTGAAATGCCTATCGACACCTATATCTGAAATGCCTATCGACACCTATATCTGAAATGCCTATCGACACCTATTTTTGAAATGCCTATCGGAAACTACATCTGAAATGCCTATCAGCACCTATATTTGAAATGCCTATCAGCAACCATATCTGGAATGCCTATCGGCACCTATATTTGAAATGCCTATCGGCTTCTATATCTGAAATGCCTATCGGCACCTATTTTTAAAATGCCAATCGGCAAATATATCTGAAATGCCTATCGACACCTATATCTGAAATGCCTATTGACACCTATATCTGAAATGCCTATCGACACCTATATCTGAAATGCCTATCGACACCTATATCTGAAATGCCTATCGACACCTATATCTGAAATGCCTATCGACACCTATATCTGAAATGCCTTTCGACACCTATTTTTGAAATGCCTATCGGAAACTACATCTGAAATGCCTATCAGCACCTGTATTTGAAATGCCTATCGGCAACCATATCTGGAATGCCTATCGGCACCTATATTTGAAATGCCTATCGGCTTCTATATCTTAAATGCCTATCGGCACCTATTTTTAAAATGCCAATCGGCAACTATATCTGAAATGCCTATCGGCACCTATATCTGAAATGCCTATCGACACCTATATCTGAAATGCCTATCGACACCTATATCTGAAATGCCTATCGACACCTATATCTGAAATGCCTATCGACACCTATATCTGAAATGCCTATCGACACCTATATCTGAAATGCCTATCGACACCTATATCTGAAATGCCTATCGACACCTATATCTGAAATGCCTATCGACACATATTTTTGAAATGCCTATCGGAAACTACATCTGAAATGCCTATCAGCACCTATATTTGAAATGCCTATCGGCAACCATATCTGGAATGCCTATCGGCACCTATATTTGAAATGCCTATCGGCTTTTATATCTGAAATGCCTATCGGCACCTATTTTTAAAATGCCAATCGGCAACTATATCTGAAATGCCTATCGGCACCTATATCTGAAATGCCTATCGACACCTATATCTGAAATGCCTATCGACACCTATATCTGAAATGCCTATCGACACCTATATCTGAAATGCCTATCGACACCTATATCTGAAATGCCTATCGACACCTATATCTGAAATGCCTATCGACACCTATTTTTGAAATGCCTATCGGAAACTACATCTGAAATGCCTATCAGCACCTATATTTGAAATGCCTATCGGCAACCATATCTGGAATGCCTATCGGCACCTATATTTGAAATGCCTATCGGCTTCTATATCTGAAATGCCTATCGGCACCTATTTTTAAAATGCCAATCGGCAACTATATCTGAAATGCCTATCGGCACCTATATCTGAAATGCCTATCGACACCTATATCTGAAATGCCTATCGACACCTATATCTGAAATGCCTATCGACACCTATATCTGAAATGCCTATCGACACCTATATCTGAAATGCCTATCGACACCTATATCTGAAATGCCTATCGACACCTATATCTGAAATGCCTATCGACACCTATATCTGAAATGCCTATCGACACCTATATCTGAAATGCCTATCGACACCTATTTTTGAAATGCCTATCGGAAACTACATCTGAAATGCCTATCAGCACCTATATTTGAAATGCCTATCGGCAACCATATCTGGAATGCCTATTGGCACCTATATTTGAAATGCCTATCGGCCTCTATATCTGAAATGCCTATCGGCACCTATTTTTTAAAATGCCAATCGGCAACTATATCTGAAATGCCTATCGGCACCTATATCTGAAATGCCTATCGACACCTATATCTGAAATGCCTATCGACACCTATATCTGAAATGCCTATCGACACCTATATCTGAAATGCCTATCGACACCTATATCTGAAATGCCAATCGACACCTATATCTGAAATGCCTATCGACACCTATATCTCAAATGCCTATCGACACCTATATCTGAAATGCCTATCAGCACCTATATTTGAAATGCCTATCGGCAACCATATCTGGAATGCCTATCGGCACCTATATTTGAAATGCCTATCGGCTTCTATATCTGAAATGCCTACCGGCACCTATTTTTAAAATGCCAATCGGCAACTATATCTGAAATGCCTATCGGCACCTATATCTGAAATGCCTATCGAAACCTATATCCGAAATGCCTATCAACACCTATATCTGAAATGCCTATCGACACCTATATCTGAAATGCCTATCGACACCTATATCTGAAATGCCTATCGACACCTATTTTTGAAATGCCTATCGGAAACTACATCTGAAATGCCTATCAGCACCTATATTTGAAATGCCTATCGGCAACCATATCTGGAATGCCTATCGGCACCTATATTTGAAATGCCTATCGGCTTCTATATCTGAAATGCCTATCGGCACCTATTTTTAAAATGCCAATCGGTAACTATATCTGAAATGCCTATCGGCACCTATATCTGAAATGCCTATCGACACCTATATCTGAAATGCCTATCGACACCTATATCTGAAATGCCTATCGGAAACTACATCTGAAATGCCTATCAGCACCTATATTTGAAATGCCTATCGGCAACCATATCTGGAATGCCTATCGGCACCTATATTTGAAATGCCTATCGGCTTCTATATCTGAAATGCCTATCGGCACCTATATCTGAAATGCCTATCGACACCTATATCTGAAATGCCTATCGACACCTATATCTGAAATGCCTATCGACACCTATATCTGAAATGCCTATCGACACCTATATCTGAAATGCCTATCGACACCTATATCTGAAATGCCTATCGACACCTATTTTTGAAATGCCTATCGGAAACTACATCTGAAATGCCTATCAGCACCTATATTTGAAATGCCTATCAGCAACCATATCTGGAATGCCTATCGGCACCTATATTTGAAATGCCTATCGGCTTCTATATCTGAAATGCCTATCGGCACCTATTTTTAAAATGCCAATCGGCAAATATATCTGAAATGCCTATCGACACCTATATCTGAAATGCCTATCGACACCTATATCTGAAATGCCTATCGACACCTATATCTGAAATGCCTATCGGAAACTACATCTGAAATGCCTATCAGCACCTATATTTGAAATGCCTATCGGCAACCATATCTGGAATGCCTATCTGCACCTATATTTGAAATGCCTATCGGCTTCTATATCTGAAATGCCTATCGGCACCTATTTTTAAAATGCCAATCGGTAACTATATCTGAAATGCCTATCGGCACCTATATCTGAAATGCCTATCGACACCTATATCTGAAATGCCTATCGACACCTATATCTGAAATGCCTATCGGAAACTACATCTGAAATGCCTATCAGCACCTATATTTGAAATGCCTATCGGCAACCATATCTGGAATGCCTATCGGCACCTATATTTGAAATGCCTATCGGCTTCTATATCTGAAATGCCTATCGGCACCTATTTTTAAAATGCCAATCGGCAACTATATCTGAAATGCCTATCGGCACCTATGTCTGAAATGCCTATCGACACCTATATCTGAAATGCCTATCGACACCTATATCTGAAATGCCTATCGACACCTATATCTGAAATGCCTATCGACACCTATATCTGAAATGCCTATCGACACCTATATCTGAAATGCCTATCGACACCTATTTTTGAAATGCCTATCGGAAACTACATCTGAAATGCCTATCAGCACCTATATTTGAAATGCCTATCAGCAACCATATCTGGAATGCCTATCGGCACCTATATTTGAAATGCCTATCGGCTTCTATATCTGAAATGCCTATCGGCACCTATTTTTAAAATGCCAATCGGCAAATATATCTGAAATGCCTATCGACACCTATATCTGAAATGCCTATTGACACCTATATCTGAAATGCCTATCGACACCTATATCTGAAATGCCTATCGACACCTATATCTGAAATGCCTATCGACACCTATATCTGAAATGCCTATCGACACCTATGTTTGAAATGCCTATCGGAAACTACATCTGAAATGCCTATCAGCACCTATATTTGAAATGCCTATCGGCAACCATATCTGGAATGCCTATCGGCACCTATATTTGAAATGCCTATCGGCTTCTATATCTGAAATGCCTATCGGCACCTATTTTTAAAATGCCAATCGGCAACTATATCTGAAATGCCTATCGGCACCTATATATGAAATGCCTATCGACACCTATATCTGAAATGCCTATCGACACCTATATCTGAAATGCCTATCGACACCTATATCTGAAATGCCAATCGACACCTATATCTGAAATGCCTATCGACACTTATATCTGAAATGCCTATCGACACCTATATCTGAAATGCCTATCGACACCTATTTTTGAAATGCCTATCGGAAACTACATCTGAAATGCCTATCAGCACCTATATTTGAAATGCCTATCGGCAACCATAACTGGAATGCCTATCGGCACCTATATTTGAAATGCCTATCGGCTTCTATATCTGAAATGCCTATCGGCACCTATTTTTAAAATGCCAATCGGCAAATATATCTGAAATGCCTATCGGCACCTATATCTGAAATGCCTATCGACACCTATATCTGAAATGCCTATCGACACCTATATCTGAAATGCCTATCGACACCTATATCTGAAATGCCTATCGACACCTATATCTAAAATGCCTATCGACACCTATTTTTGAAATGCCTATCGGAAACTACATCTGAAATGCCTATCAGCACCTATATTTGAAATGCCTATCGGCAACCATATCTGAAATGCCTATCGGCACCTATTTTTAAAATGCCAATCGGCAACTATATCTGAAATGCCTATCGGCACCTATATCTGAAATGCCTATCGGCACCTATATCTGAAATGCCTATCGACACCTATATCTGAAATGCCTATCGACACCTATATCTGAAATGCCTATCGACACCTATATCTGAAATGCCTTTCGACACCTATTTTTGAAATGCCTATCGGAAACTACATCTGAAATGCCTATCAGCACCTGTATTTGAAATGTCTATCGGCAACCATATCTGGAATGCCTATCGGCACCTATATTTGAAATGCCTATCGGCTTCTATATCTTAAATGCCTATCGGCACCTATTTTTAAAATGCCAATCGGCAACTATATCTGAAATGCCTATCGGCACCTATATCTGAAATGCCTATCGACACCTATATCTGAAATGCCTATCGACACCTATATCTGAAATGCCTATCGACACCTATATCTGAAATGCCTATCGACACCTATATCTGAAATGCCTATCGACACCTATATCTGAAATGCCTATCGACACCTATATCTGAAATGCCTATCGACACCTATATCTGAAATGCCTATCGACACATATTTTTGAAATGCCTATCGGAAACTACATCTGAAATGCCTATCAGCACCTATATTTGAAATGCCTATCGGCAACCATATCTGGAATGCCTATCGGCACCTATATTTGAAATGCCTATCGGCTTTTATATCTGAAATGCCTATCGGCACCTATTTTTAAAATGCCAATCGGCAACTATATCTGAAATGCCTATCGGCACCTATATCTGAAATGCCTATCGACACCTATATCTGAAATGCCTATCGACACCTATATCTGAAATGCCTATCGACACCTATATCTGAAATGCCTATCGACACCTATATCTGAAATGCCTATCGACACCTATATCTGAAATGCCTATCGACACCTATTTTTGAAATGCCTATCGGAAACTACATCTGAAATGCCTATCAGCACCTATATTTGAAATGCCTATCGGCAACCATATCTGGAATGCCTATCGGCACCTATATTTGAAATGCCTATCGGCTTCTATATCTGAAATGCCTATCGGCACCTATTTTTAAAATGCCAATCGGCAACTATATCTGAAATGCCTATCGGCACCTATATCTGAAATGCCTATCGACACCTATATCTGAAATGCCTATCGACACCTATATCTGAAATGCCTATCGACACCTATATCTGAAATGCCTATCGACACCTATATCTGAAATGCCTATCGACACCTATATCTGAAATGCCTATCGACACCTATATCTGAAATGCCTATCGACACCTATATCTGAAATGCCTATCGACACCTATATCTGAAATGCCTATCGACACCTATTTTTGAAATGCCTATCGGAAACTACATCTGAAATGCCTATCAGCACCTATATTTGAAATGCCTATCGGCAACCATATCTGGAATGCCTATTGGCACCTATATTTGAAATGCCTATCGGCCTCTATATCTGAAATGCCTATCGGCACCTATTTTTTAAAATGCCAATCGGCAACTATATCTGAAATGCCTATCGGCACCTATATCTGAAATGCCTATCGACACCTATATCTGAAATGCCTATCGACACCTATATCTGAAATGCCTATCGACACCTATATCTGAAATGCCTATCGACACCTATATCTGAAATGCCAATCGACACCTATATCTGAAATGCCTATCGACACCTATATCTCAAATGCCTATCGACACCTATATCTGAAATGCCTATCAGCACCTATATTTGAAATGCCTATCGGCAACCATATCTGGAATGCCTATCGGCACCTATATTTGAAATGCCTATCGGCTTCTATATCTGAAATGCCTATCGGCACCTATTTTTAAAATGCCAATCGGCAACTATATCTGAAATGCCTATCGGCACCTATATCTGAAATGCCTATCGAAACCTATATCCGAAATGCCTATCAACACCTATATCTGAAATGCCTATCGACACCTATATCTGAAATGCCTATCGACACCTATATCTGAAATGCCTATCGACACCTATTTTTGAAATGCCTATCGGAAACTACATCTGAAATGCCTATCAGCACCTATATTTGAAATGCCTATCGGCAACCATATCTGGAATGCCTATCGGCACCTATATTTGAAATGCCTATCGGCTTCTATATCTGAAATGCCTATCGGCACCTATTTTTAAAATGCCAATCGGTAACTATATCTGAAATGCCTATCGGCACCTATATCTGAAATGCCTATCGACACCTATATCTGAAATGCCTATCGACACCTATATCTGAAATGCCTATCGGAAACTACATCTGAAATGCCTATCAGCACCTATATTTGAAATGCCTATCGGCAACCATATCTGGAATGCCTATCGGCACCTATATTTGAAATGCCTATCGGCTTCTATATCTGAAATGCCTATCGGCACCTATATCTGAAATGCCTATCGACCCCTATATCTGAAATGCCTATCGACACCTATATCTGAAATGCCTATCGACACCTATATCTGAAATGCCTATCGACACCTATATCTGAAATGCCTATCGACACCTATATCTGAAATGCCTATCGACACCTATTTTTGAAATGCCTATCGGAAACTACATCTGAAATGCCTATCAGCACCTATATTTGAAATGCCTATCAGCAACCATATCTGGAATGCCTATCGGCACCTATATTTGAAATGCCTATCGGCTTCTATATCTGAAATGCCTATCGGCACCTATTTTTAAAATGCCAATCGGCAAATATATCTGAAATGCCTATCAGCACCTATATCTGAAATGCCTAACGACACCTATATCTGAAATGCCTATTGACACCTATATCTGAAATGCCTATCGACACCTATATCTGAAATGCCTATCGACACCTATATCTGAAATGCCTATCGACACCTATATCTGAAAAATCTATCGATACCTATGTTTGAAATGCCTATCGGAAACTACATCTGAAATGCCTATCAGCACCTATGTTTGAAATGCCTATCGGCAACCATATCTGGAATGCCTATCGGCACCTATATTTGAAATGCCTATCGGCTTCTATATCTGAAATGCCTATCGGCACCTATTTTTAAAATGCCAATCGGCAACTATATCTGAAATGCCTATCGGCACCTATATATGAAATGCCTATCGACACCTATATCTGAAATGCCTATCGACACCTATATCTGAAATGCCTATCGACACCTATATCTGAAATGCCTATCGACACCTACATCTGAAATGCCTTTCAGCACCTATATTTGAAATGCCTATCGACACCTATATCTGAAATGCCTATCGACAACTATTTTTGAAATGCCTATCGGAAACTACATCTAAATGCCTATCAGCACCTATATTTGAAATGCCTATCGGCAACCATATCTGGAATGCCTATCGGCACCTATATTTGAAATGCCTATCGGTTTCTATATCTGAAATGCCTATCGGCACCTATTTTTAAAATGCCAATCGGCAACTATATCTGAAATGCCTATCGGCACCTATATCTGAAATGCCTATCGACACCTATATCTGAAATGCCTATCGACACCTATATCTGAAATGCCTATCGACACCTATATCTGAAATGCCTATCGACACCTATATCTGAAATGCCTATCGACACCTATTTTTGAAATGCCTATCGGAAACTACATCTGAAATGCCTATCAGCACCTATATTTGAAATGCCTATCGGCAACCATATCTGAAATGCCTATCGGCACCTATTTTTAAAATGCAAATCGGCAACTATATCTGAAATGCCTATCGGCACCTATATCTGAAATGCCAATCGACACCTATATCTGAAATGCCTATCGACACCCATATCTGAAATGCCTATCGACACCTATATCTGAAATGCCTATCGACACCTATTTTTGAAATGCCTATCGGAAACTACATCTGAAATGCCTATCAGCACCTATATTTGAAATGCCTATCGGCAACCATATCTGGAATGCCTATCGGCACCTATATTTGAAATGCCTATCGGCTTCTATATCTGAAATGCCTATCGGCACCTATTTTTAAAATGCCAATCGGCAACTATATCTGAAATGCCTATCGGCACCTATATCTGAAATGCCTATCGACACCTTTATCTGAAATGCCTATCGACACCTATATCTGAAATACCTATCGACACCTATATCTAAAATGCCTATCGACACCTATATCTGAAATGCCTATCGACACCTATATCTCAAATGCCTATCTACACCTATATCTGAAATGCCTATCGACACCTATATCTGAAATGCCTATCGACACCTATTTTTGAAATGCCTATCGGAAACTACATCTGAAATGCCTATCAGCACCTATATTTGAAATGCCTATCGGCAACCATATCTGGAATGCCTATCGGCACCTATATTTGAAATGCCTATCGGCTTCTATATCTGAAATGCCTATCGGCACCTGTTTTTAAAATGCCAATCGGCAACTATATCTGAAATGCCTATCGGCACCTATATCTGAAATGCCTATCGACACCTATATCTGAAATGCCTATCGACACCTATATCTGAAATGCCTATCGACACCTATATCTGAAATGCCTATCGACACCTATATCTGAAATGCCTATCGACACCTATATCTGAAATGCCTATCGACACCTATATCTAAGATGCCTATCGACACCTATATCTGAAATGCCTATCGACACCTATATCTGAAATGCCTATCGACACCTATATCTGAAATGCCTATCGACACCTATATCTGAAATGCCTATCGGCACCTATATTTGACATGCCTATCGGCTTCTATATCTGAAATGCCTATCGGCACCTATTTTTAAAATGCCAATCGGCAACTATATCTGAAATGCCTATCGGCACCTATATCTGAAATGCCTATCGACACCTATATCTGAAATGCCTATCGACACCTATTTTTGAAATGCCTATCGGAAACTACATCTGAAATGCCTATCAGCACCTATATTTGAAATGCCTATCGGCAACCATATCTGGAATGCCTATCGGCACCTATATTTGAAATGCCTATCGGCTTCTATATCTGAAATGCCTATCGGCACCTATTTTTAAAATGCCAATCGGCAACTATATCTGAAATGCCTATCGGCACCTATATCTGAAATGCCTATCGACACCTATATCTGAAATGCCTATCGACACCTATATCTGAAATGCCTATCGACACCTATATCTGAAATGCCTATCGACACCTATATCTGAAATGCCTATCGACACCTATATCTGAAATGCCTATCGACACCTATATCTGAAATGCCTATCGACACCTATATCTGAAATGCCTATCGACACCTATATCTGAAATGCCTATCGACACCTATTTTTGAAATGCCTATCGGAAACTACATCTGAAATGCCTATCAGCACCTATATTTGAAATGCCTATCGGCAACCATATCTGGAATGCCTATTGGCACCTATATTTGAAATGCCTATCGGCCTCTATATCTGAAATGCCTATCGGCACCTATTTTTTAAAATGCCAATCGGCAACTATATCTGAAATGCCTATCGGCACCTATATCTGAAATGCCTATCGACACCTATATCTGAAATGCCTATCGACACCTATATCTGAAATGCCTATCGACACCTATATCTGAAATGCCTATCGACACCTATATCTGAAATGCCAATCGACACCTATATCTGAAATGCCTATCGACACCTATATCTCAAATGCCTATCGACACCTATATCTGAAATGCCTATCAGCACCTATATTTGAAATGCCTATCGGCAACCATATCTGGAATGCCTATCGGCACCTATATTTGAAATGCCTATCGGCTTCTATATCTGAAATGCCTACCGGCACCTATTTTTAAAATGCCAATCGGCAACTATATCTGAAATGCCTATCGGCACCTATATCTGAAATGCCTATCGAAACCTATATCCGAAATGCCTATCAACACCTATATCTGAAATGCCTATCGACACCTATATCTGAAATGCCTATCGACACCTATATCTGAAATGCCTATCGACACCTATTTTTGAAATGCCTATCGGAAACTACATCTGAAATGCCTATCAGCACCTATATTTGAAATGCCTATCGGCAACCATATCTGGAATGCCTATCGGCACCTATATTTGAAATGCCTATCGGCTTCTATATCTGAAATGCCTATCGGCACCTATTTTTAAAATGCCAATCGGTAACTATATCTGAAATGCCTATCGGCACCTATATCTGAAATGCCTATCGACACCTATATCTGAAATGCCTATCGACACCTATATCTGAAATGCCTATCGGAAACTACATCTGAAATGCCTATCAGCACCTATATTTGAAATGCCTATCGGCAACCATATCTGGAATGCCTATCGGCACCTATATTTGAAATGCCTATCGGCTTCTATATCTGAAATGCCTATCGGCACCTATATCTGAAATGCCTATCGACCCCTATATCTGAAATGCCTATCGACACCTATATCTGAAATGCCTATCGACACCTATATCTGAAATGCCTATCGACACCTATATCTGAAATGCCTATCGACACCTATATCTGAAATGCCTATCGACACCTATTTTTGAAATGCCTATCGGAAACTACATCTGAAATGCCTATCAGCACCTATATTTGAAATGCCTATCAGCAACCATATCTGGAATGCCTATCGGCACCTATATTTGAAATGCCTATCGGCTTCTATATCTGAAATGCCTATCGGCACCTATTTTTAAAATGCCAATCGGCAAATATATCTGAAATGCCTATCAGCACCTATATCTGAAATGCCTAACGACACCTATATCTGAAATGCCTATTGACACCTATATCTGAAATGCCTATCGACACCTATATCTGAAATGCCTATCGACACCTATATCTGAAATGCCTATCGACACCTATATCTGAAAAATCTATCGATACCTATGTTTGAAATGCCTATCGGAAACTACATCTGAAATGCCTATCAGCACCTATGTTTGAAATGCCTATCGGCAACCATATCTGGAATGCCTATCGGCACCTATATTTGAAATGCCTATCGGCTTCTATATCTGAAATGCCTATCGGCACCTATTTTTAAAATGCCAATCGGCAACTATATCTGAAATGCCTATCGGCACCTATATATGAAATGCCTATCGACACCTATATCTGAAATGCCTATCGACACCTATATCTGAAATGCCTATCGACACCTATATCTGAAATGCCTATCGACACCTACATCTGAAATGCCTTTCAGCACCTATATTTGAAATGCCTATCGACACCTATATCTGAAATGCCTATCGACAACTATTTTTGAAATGCCTATCGGAAACTACATCTAAATGCCTATCAGCACCTATATTTGAAATGCCTATCGGCAACCATATCTGGAATGCCTATCGGCACCTATATTTGAAATGCCTATCGGTTTCTATATCTGAAATGCCTATCGGCACCTATTTTTAAAATGCCAATCGGCAACTATATCTGAAATGCCTATCGGCACCTATATCTGAAATGCCTATCGACACCTATATCTGAAATGCCTATCGACACCTATATCTGAAATGCCTATCGACACCTATATCTGAAATGCCTATCGACACCTATATCTGAAATGCCTATCGACACCTATTTTTGAAATGCCTATCGGAAACTACATCTGAAATGCCTATCAGCACCTATATTTGAAATGCCTATCGGCAACCATATCTGAAATGCCTATCGGCACCTATTTTTAAAATGCAAATCGGCAACTATATCTGAAATGCCTATCGGCACCTATATCTGAAATGCCAATCGACACCTATATCTGAAATGCCTATCGACACCCATATCTGAAATGCCTATCGACACCTATATCTGAAATGCCTATCGACACCTATTTTTGAAATGCCTATCGGAAACTACATCTGAAATGCCTATCAGCACCTATATTTGAAATGCCTATCGGCTACCATATCTGGAATGCCTATCGGCACCTATATTTGAAATGCCTATCGGCTTCTATATCTGAAATGCCTATCGGCACCTATTTTTAAAATGCCAATCGGCAACTATATCTGAAATGCCTATCGGCACCTATATCTGAAATGCCTATCGACACCTTTATCTGAAATGCCTATCGACACCTATATCTGAAATACCTATCGACACCTATATCTAAAATGCCTATCGACACCTATATCTGAAATGCCTATCGACACCTATATCTCAAATGCCTATCTACACCTATATCTGAAATGCCTATCGACACCTATATCTGAAATGCCTATCGACACCTATTTTTGAAATGCCTATCGGAAACTACATCTGAAATGCCTATCAGCACCTATATTTGAAATGCCTATCGGCAACCATATCTGGAATGCCTATCGGCACCTATATTTGAAATGCCTATCGGCTTCTATATCTGAAATGCCTATCGGCACCTGTTTTTAAAATGCCAATCGGCAACTATATCTGAAATGCCTATCGGCACCTATATCTGAAATGCCTATCGACACCTATATCTGAAATGCCTATCGACACCTATATCTGAAATGCCTATCGACACCTATATCTGAAATGCCTATCGACACCTATATCTGAAATGCCTATCGACACCTATATCTGAAATGCCTATCGACACCTATATCTAAGATGCCTATCGACACCTATATCTGAAATGCCTATCGACACCTATATCTGAAATGCCTATCGACACCTATATCTGAAATGCCTATCGACACCTATATCTGAAATGCCTATCGGCACCTATATTTGACATGCCTATCGGCTTCTATATCTGAAATGCCTATCGGCACCTATTTTTAAAATGCCAATCGGCAACTATATCTGAAATGCCTATCGGCACCTATATCTGAAATGCCTATCGACACCTATATCTGAAATGCCTATCGACACCTATATCTGAAATGCCTATCGACACCTATATCTGAAATGCCTATCGACACCTATATCTGAAATGCCTATCGACACCTATATCTGAAATGCCTATCGACACCTATATCTGAAATGCCTATCGACACCAATATCTGGAATGCCTATCGGCACCTATATTTGAAATGCCTATCGGCTTCTATATCTGAAATGCCTATCGGCACCTATTTTTAAAATGCCAATCGGCAACTATATCTGAAATGCCTATCGGCACCTATATCTGAAATTCCTATCGACACCTATATCTGAAATGCCTATCGACACCTATAACTGAAATGCGTATCGACACCTATATCTGAAATGCCTATCGACACCTATATCTGAAATGCCTATCGAAACCTATATCTGAAATGCCTATCGACACTTATATCTGAAATGCCTATCGACACCTATTTTTGAAATGCCTATCGGAAACTACATCTGAAATGCCTATCAGCACCTATATTTGAAATGCCTATCGGCAACCATATCTGGAATGCCTATCGGCACCTATATTTGAAATGCCTATCGGCTTCTATATCTGAAATGCCTATCGGCACCTATTTTTAAAATGCCAATCGGCAACTATATCTGAAATGCCTATCGGCACCTATATCTGAAATGCCTATCGACACCTATATCTGAAATGCCTATCGACACCTATATCTGAAATGCCTATCGACACCTATATCTGAAATGCCTATCGACACCTATATCTGAAATGCCTATCGACACCTATATCTGAAATGCCTATCGACACCTATATCTGAAATGCCTATCGACACCTATATCTGAAATGCCTATCGACACCTATTTTTGAAATGCCTATCGGAAACTACATCTGAAATGCCTATCAGCACCTATATTTGAAATGCCTATCGGCAACCATATCTGGAATGCCTATCGGCACCTATATTTGAAATGCCTATCGGCTTCTATATCTGAAATGCCTATCGGCACCTATTTTTAAAATGCCAATCGGCCACTATATCTGAAATGCCTATCGGCACCTATATCTGAAATGCCTATCGACACCTATATCTGAAATGCCTATCGAAACCTATATCTGAAATGCCTATCGACACCTATATCTGAAATGCCTATCGACACGTATATCTGAAATGCCTATCGACACCTATATCTGAAATGCCTATCGACACATATATCTGAAATGCCTATCGACACATATATCTGAAATGCCTATCGACACCTATTTTTGAAATGCCTATCGGAAACTACATCTTAAATGCCTATCAGCACCTATATTTGAAAAGCCTATCGGCAACCATATTTGGAATGCCTATCGGCACCTATATTTGAAATGCCTATCGGCTTCTATATCTGAAATGCCTATCGGCACCTATTTTTAAAATGCCAATCGGCAACTATATCTGAAATGCCTATCGGCACCTATATCTGAAATGCCTATCGACACCTATATCTGAAATGCCTATCGACACCTATATCTGAAATGCCTATCGACACCTATATCTGAAATGCCTATCGACACCTATATCTGAAATGCCTATCGACACCTATATCTGAAATGCCTATCGACACCTATATCTGAAATGCCTATCGACACCTATATTTGAAATGCCTATCGACACCTATTTTTGAAATGCCTATCGGAAACTACATCTGAAATGCCTATCAGCACGTATATTTGAAATGCCTATCGGCAACCATATCTGGAATGCCTATCGGCACCTATATTTGAAATGCCTATCGGCTTCTATATCTGAAATGCCTATCGGCACCTATTTTTAAAATGCCAATCGGCAACTATATCTGAAATGCCTATCGGCACCTATATCTGAAATGCCTATCGACACCTATATCTGAAATGCCTATCGACACCTATATCTGAAATGCCTATCGACACCTATATCTGAAATGCCTATCGACACCTATATCTGAAATGCCTATCGACACCTATATCTGAAATGCCTATCGACACCTATTTTTGAAATGCCTATCGGAAACTACATCTGAAATGCCTATCAGCACCTATATTTGAAATGCCTATCGGGAACCATATCTGGAATGCCTATCGGCACCTATATTTGAAATGCCTATCGACACCTATTTTTGAAATGCCTATCGGAAACTACATCTGAAATGCCTATCAGCACGTATATTTGAAATGCCTATCGGCAACCATATCTGGAATGCCTATCGGCACCTATATTTGAAATGCCTATCGGCTTCTATATCTGAAATGCCTATCGGCACCTATTTTTAAAATGCCAATCGGCAACTATATCTGAAATGCCTATCGGCACCTATATCTGAAATGCCTATCGACACCTATATCTGAAATGCCTATCGACACCTATATCTGAAATGCCTATCGACACCTATATCTGAAATGCCTATCGACACCTATATCTGAAATGCCTATCGACACCTATATCTGAAATGCCTATCGACACCTATATCTGAAATGCCTATCGACACCTATTTTTGAAATGCCTATCGGAAACTACATCTGAAATGCCTATCAGCACCTATATTTGAAATGCCTATCGGCAACCATATCTGGAATGCCTATCGGCACCTATATTTGAAATGCCTATCGGCTTCTATATCTGAAATGCCTATCGGCACCTATTTTTAAAATGCCAATCGGCAACTATATCTGAAATGCCTATCGGCACCTATATCTGAAATGCCTATCGACACCCATATCTGAAATGCCTATCGAAACCTATATCTGAAATGCCTATCGACACCTATATCTGAAATGCCTATCGACACGTATATCTGAAATGCCTATCGACACCTATATCTGAAATGCCTATCGACACATATATCTGAAATGCCTATCGACACATATATCTGAAATGCCTATCGACACCTATTTTTGAAATGCCTATCGGAAACTACATCTTAAATGCCTAT
Organism: Venustoraphidia nigricollis; assembly: GCA_034508555.1. Taxonomy (NCBI): domain Eukaryota; kingdom Metazoa; phylum Arthropoda; class Insecta; order Raphidioptera; family Raphidiidae; genus Venustoraphidia; species Venustoraphidia nigricollis. The sequence goes on along the minus strand of JAVRKA010001192.1, from coordinate 4,206 downwards.
CAGCACCTATATTTGAAAAGCCTATCGGCAACCATATTTGGAATGCCTATCGGCACCTATATTTGAAATGCCTATCGGCTTCTATATCTGAAATGCCTATCGGCACCTATTTTTAAAATGCCAATCGGCAACTATATCTGAAATGCCTATCGGCACCTATATCTGAAATGCCTATCGACACCTATATCTGAAATGCCTATCGACACCTATATCTGAAATGCCTATCGACACCTATATCTGAAATGCCTATCGACACCTATATCTGAAATGCCTATCGACACCTATATCTGAAATGCCTATCGACACCTATATCTGAAATGCCTATCGACACCTATATTTGAAATGCCTATCGACACCTATTTTTGAAATGCCTATCGGAAACTACATCTGAAATGCCTATCAGCACGTATATTTGAAATGCCTATCGGCAACCATATCTGGAATGCCTATCGGCACCTATATTTGAAATGCCTATCGGCTTCTATATCTGAAATGCCTATCGGCACCTATTTTTAAAATGCCAATCGGCAACTATATCTGAAATGCCTATCGGCACCTATATCTGAAATGCCTATCGACACCTATATCTGAAATGCCTATCGACACCTATATCTGAAATGCCTATCGACACCTATATCTGAAATGCCTATCGACACCTATATCTGAAATGCCTATCGACACCTATATCTGAAATGCCTATCGACACCTATTTTTGAAATGCCTATCGGAAACTACATCTGAAATGCCTATCAGCACCTATATTTGAAATGCCTATCGGGAACCATATCTGGAATGCCTATCGGCACCTATATTTGAAATGCCTATCGACACCTATTTTTGAAATGCCTATCGGAAACTACATCTGAAATGCCTATCAGCACGTATATTTGAAATGCCTATCGGCAACCATATCTGGAATGCCTATCGGCACCTATATTTGAAATGCCTATCGGCTTCTATATCTGAAATGCCTATCGGCACCTATTTTTAAAATGCCAATCGGCAACTATATCTGAAATGCCTATCGGCACCTATATCTGAAATGCCTATCGACACCTATATCTGAAATGCCTATCGACACCTATATCTGAAATGCCTATCGACACCTATATCTGAAATGCCTATCGACACCTATATCTGAAATGCCTATCGACACCTATATCTGAAATGCCTATCGACACCTATATCTGAAATGCCTATCGACACCTATTTTTGAAATGCCTATCGGAAACTACATCTGAAATGCCTATCAGCACCTATATTTGAAATGCCTATCGGCAACCATATCTGGAATGCCTATCGGCACCTATATTTGAAATGCCTATCGGCTTCTATATCTGAAATGCCTATCGGCACCTATTTTTAAAATGCCAATCGGCAACTATATCTGAAATGCCTATCGGCACCTATATCTGAAATGCCTATCGACACCTATATCTGAAATGCCTATCGACACCTATATCTGAAATGCCTATCGACACCTATATCTGAAATGCCTATCGACACCTATATCTGAAATGCCTATCGACACCTATATCTGAAATGCCTATCGACACCTATATCTGAAATGCCTATCGACACCTATATTTGAAATGCCTATCGACACCTATTTTTGAAATGCCTATCGGAAACTACATCTGAAATGCCTATCAGCACGTATATTTGAAATGCCTATCGGCAACCATATCTGGAATGCCTATCGGCACCTATATTTGAAATGCCTATCGGCTTCTATATCTGAAATGCCTATCGGCACCTATTTTTAAAATGCCAATCGGCAACTATATCTGAAATGCCTATCGGCACCTATATCTGAAATGCCTATCGACACCTATATCTGAAATGCCTATCGACACCTATATCTGAAATGCCTATCGACACCTATATCTGAAATGCCTATCGACACCTATATCTGAAATGCCTATCGACACCTATATCTGAAATGCCTATCGACACCTATTTTTGAAATGCCTATCGGAAACTACATCTGAAATGCCTATCAGCACCTATATTTGAAATGCCTATCGGCAACCATATCTGGAATGCCTATCGGCACCTATATTTGAAATGCCTATCGGCTTCTATATCTGAAATGCCTATCGGCACCTATTTTTAAAATGCCAATCGGCAACTATATCTGAAATGCCTATCGGCACCTATATCTGAAATGCCTATCGACACCTATATCTGAAATGCCTATCGACACCTATATCTGAAATGCCTATCGACACCTATATCTGAAATGCCTATCGACACCTATATCTGAAATGCCTATCGACACCTATATCTGAAATGCCTATCGACACCTATATCTGAAATGCCTATCGACACCTATATTTGAAATGCCTATCGACACCTATTTTTGAAATGCCTATCGGAAACTACATCTGAAATGCCTATCAGCACGTATATTTGAAATGCCTATCGGCAACCATATCTGGAATGCCTATCGGCACCTATATTTGAAATGCCTATCGGCTTCTATATCTGAAATGCCTATCGGCACCTATTTTTAAAATGCCAATCGGCAACTATATCTGAAATGCCTATCGGCACCTATATCTGAAATGCCTATCGACACCTATATCTGAAATGCCTATCGACACCTATATCTGAAATGCCTATCGACACCTATATCTGAAATGCCTATCGACACCTATATCTGAAATGCCTATCGACACCTATATCTGAAATGCCTATCGACACCTATTTTTGAAATGCCTATCGGAAACTACATCTGAAATGCCTATCAGCACCTATATTTGAAATGCCTATCGGGAACCATATCTGGAATGCCTATCGGCACCTATATCTGAAATGCCTATCGGCACCAATATCTGAAATTCCTATCGACACCTATATCTGAAATGCCTATCGACACCTATAACTGAAATGCGTATCGACACCTATATCTGAAATGCCTATCGACACCTATATCTGAAATGCCTATCGAAACCTATATCTGAAATGCCTATCGACACCTATATCTGAAATGCCTATCGACACCTATATCTGAAATGCCTATCGACACTTATATCTGAAATGCCTATCGACACCTATTTTTGAAATGCCTATCGGAAACTACATCTGAAATGCCTATCAGCACCTATATTTGAAATGCCTATCGGCAACCATATCTGGAATGCCTATCGGCACCTATATTTGAAATGCCTATCGGCTTCTATATCTGAAATGCCTATCGGCACCTATTTTTAAAATGCCAATCGGCAACTATATCTGAAATGCCTATCGGCACCTATATCTGAAATGCCTATCGACACCTATATCTGAAATGCCTATCGACACCTATATCTGAAATGCCTATCGACACCTATATCTGAAATGCCTATCGACACCTATATCTGAAATGCCTATCGACACCTATATCTGAAATGCCTATCGACACCTATATCTGAAATGCCTATCGACACCTATATCTGAAATTCCTATCGACACCTATTTTTGAAATGCCTATCGGAAACTACATCTGAAATGCCTATCAGCACCTATATTTGAAATGCCTATCGGCAACCGTATCTGGAATGCCTATCGGCACCTATATTTGAAATGCCTATCGGCTTCTATATCTGAAATGCCTATCGGCACCTATTTTTAAAATGCCAATCGGCAACTATATCTGAAATGCCTATCGGCACCTATATCTGAAATGCCCATCGACACCTATATCTGAAATGCCTATCGAAACCTATATCTGAAATGCCTATCGACACCTATATCTGAAATGCCTATCGACACGTATATCTGAAATGCCTATCGACACCTATATCTGAAATGCCTATCGACACATATATCTGAAATGCCTATCGACACATATATCTGAAATGCCTATCGACACCTATTTTTGAAATGCCTATCGGAAACTACATCTAAAATGCCTATCAGCACCTATATTTGAAATGCCTATCGGCAACCATATTTGGAATGCCTATCGGCACCTATATTTGAAATGCCTATCGGCTTCTATATCTGAAATGCCTATCGGCACCTATTTTTAAAATGCCAATCGGCAACTATATCTGAAATGCCTATCGGCACCTATATCTGAAATGCCTATCGACACCTATATCTGAAATGCCTATCGACACCTATATCTGAAATGCCTATCGACACCTATATCTGAAATGCCTATCGACACCTATATCTGAAATGCCTATCGACACCTATATCTGAAATGCCTATCGACAC
>JAVRKA010001191.1:0-21762 GCA_034508555.1 Venustoraphidia nigricollis | reverse complement strand
CCTATCGGCACCTATATTTGAAATGCCTATCGGCTTCTAGTATCTGAAATGCCTATCGGCACCTAGTTTTAAAATGCCAATCGGCAACTATATCTGAAATGCCTATCGGCACCTATATCTGAAATGCCTATCGACACCTATATCTGAAATGCCTATCGACACCTATATCTGAAATGCCTATCGACACCTATATCTGAATTGCCTATCGACACCTATATCTGAAATGCCTATCGACACCTATATCTGAAATGCCTATCGACACCTATATCTGAAATGCGTATCGACACCTATATCTGAAATGCCTATCGACACCTATATCTGAAATGCCTATCGACACCTATATCTGAAATGCCTATCGACACCTATATCTGAAATGCCTATCGACACCTATATCTGAATTGCCTATCGACACCTATATCTGAAATGCCTATCGACACCTATATCTGAAATGCCTATCGACACCTATATCTGAAATGCGTATCGACACCTATATCTGAAATGCCTATCGACACCTATATCTGAAATGCCTATCGACACCTATATCTGAAATGCCTATCGACACATATATCTGAAATGCCTATCGACACCTATATCTGAAATGCCTATCGACACCTATTTTTGAAATGCCTATCGGAAACTACATCTGAAATGCCTATCAGCACCTATATTTGAAATGCCTATCGGCAACCATATCTGGAATGCCTATCGGCACCTATATTTGAAATGCCTATCGGCTTCTATATCTGAAATGCCTATCGGCACCTATTTTTAAAATGCCAATCGGCAACTATATCTGAAATGCCTATCGGCACCTATATCTGAAATGCCTATCGACACCTATATCTGAAATGCCTATCGACACCTATATCTGAAATGCCTATCGACACCTATATCTGAAATGCCTATCGACACCTATATCTGAAATGCCTATCGACACCTATATCTGAAATGCCTATCGACACCTATATCTGAAATGCCTATCGACACTTATATCTGAAATGCCCTATCGACACCTATTTTTGAAATGCCTATCGGAATCTACATCTGAAATGCCTATCAGCACCTATATTTGAAATGCCTATCGGCAACCATATCTAGAATGCCTATCGGCACCTATATTTGAAATGCCTATCGGCCTTCTATATCTGAAATGCGTATCGGCACCTATTTTTAAAATGCCAATCGGCAACTATATCTGAAATGCCTATCGGCACTTATATCTGAAATGCCTATCGACACCTATATCTGAAATGCCTATCGACACCTATATCTGAAATGCCTATCGACACCTATATCTGAAATGCCTATCGACACCTATACCTGAAATGCCTATCGACACCTATATCTGAAATGCCCTATCGACACCTATATCTGAAATGCCTATCGACACCTATATCTGAAATGCCTATCGACAGCTATATCTGAAATGCCTATCGACACCTATTTTTGAAATGCCTATCGGTAACTACATCTGAAAATGCCTATCAGCACCTATATTTGAAATGCCTATCGGCAACCATATCTGGAATGCCTATCGGCACCTATATTTGAAATGCCTATCGGCTTCTATATCTGAAATGCCTATCGGCACCTATCTTTAAAATGCCAATCGGCAACTATATCTGAAATGCCTATCGGCACCTATATCTGAAATGTCTATCGACACCTATATCTGAAATGCCTATCGACACCTATTTTTGAAATGCCTATCGGAAACTACATCTGAAATGCCTATCAGCACCTATATTTGAAATGCCTATCGGCAACCATATATGGAATGCCTATCGGCACCTATATTTGAAATGCCTATCGGCTTCTATATCTGAAATGCCTATCGGCACCTATTTTTAAAATGCAATCGGCAACTATATCTGAATGCCTATCGACACCTATATCTGAAATGCCTATCGACACCTATATCTGAAATGCCTATCGACACCTATACCTGAAATGCCTATCGACACCTATATCTGAAATGCCTATCGACACCTATATCTGAAATGCCTATCGACACCTATATCTGAAATGCCTATCGACACCTATTTTTGAAATGCCTATCGGAAACTACATCTGAAATGCCTATCAGCACCTATATTTGAAATGCCTATCGGCAACCATATATGGAATGCCTATCGGCACCTATATTTGAAATGCCTATCGGCTTCTATATCTGAAATGCCTATCGGCACCTATTTTTAAAATGCCAATCGGCAACTATATCTGAAATGCCTATCGACACCTATATCTGAAATGCCTATCGACACCTATATCTGAAATGCCTATCGACACCTATACCTGAAATGCCTATCGACACCTATATCTGAAATGCCTATCGACACCTATATCTGAAATGCCTATCGACACCTATATCTGAAATGCCTATCGACACCTATATCTGAAATGCCTATCGACACCTATATCTGAAATGCCTATCGACACCTATTTTTGAAATGCCTATCGGAAACTACATCTTAAATGCCTATGAGCACCTATTTTTGAAATGCCTATCGGCAACCATATCTGGAATGCCTATCGGCACCTATATTTGAAATGCCTATCGGCTTCTATATCTGAAATGCCTATCGGCACCTATTTTTAAAATGCCAATCGGCAACTATATCTGAAATGCCTATCGGCACCTATATCTGAAATGCCTATCGACACCTATATCTGAAATGCCTATCGACACCTATATCTGAAATGCCTATCGACACCTATATCTGAAATGCCTATCGACACCTATATCTGAAATGCCTATCGACACCTATATCTGAAATGCCTATCGACACCTATATCTGAAATGCCTATCGACACTTATATCTGAAATGCCTATCGACACCTATTTTTGAAATGCCTATCGGAATCTACATCTGAAATGCCTATCAGCACCTATATTTGAAATGCCTATCGGCAACCATATCTAGAATGCCTATCGGCACCTATATTTGAAATGCCTATCGGCTTCTATATCTGAAATGCCTATCGGCACCTATTTTTAAAATGCCAATCGGCAACTATATCTGAAATGCCTATCGGCACTTATATCTGAAATGCCTATCGACACCTATATCTGAAATGCCTATCGACACCTATATCTGAAATGCCTATCGACACCTATATCTGAAATGCCTATCGACACCTATATCTGAAATGCCTATCGACACCTATATCTGAAATGCCTATCGACACCTATATCTGAAATGCCTATCGACACCTATATCTGAAATGCCTATCGACAGCTATATCTGAAATGCCTATCGACACCTATTTTTGAAATGCCTATCGGTAACTACATCTGAAATGCCTATCAGCACCTATATTTGAAATGCCTATCGGCAACCATATCTGGAATGCCTATCGGCACCTATATTTGAAATGCCTATCGGCTTCTATATCTGAAATGCCTATCGGCACCTATCTTTAAAATGCCAATCGGCAACTATATCTGAAATGCCTATCGGCACCTATATCTGAAATGTCTATCGACACCTATATCTGAAATGCCTATCGACACCTATTTTTGAAATGCCTATCGGAAACTACATCTGAAATGCCTATCAGCACCTATATTTGAAATGCCTATCGGCAACCATATATGGAATGCCTATCGGCACCTATATTTGAAATGCCTATCGGCTTCTATATCTGAAATGCCTATCGGCACCTATTTTTAAAATGCCAATCGGCAACTATATCTGAAATGCCTATCGACACCTATATCTGAAATGCCTATCGACACCTATATCTGAAATGCCTATCGACACCTATACCTGAAATGCCTATCGACACTTATATCTGAAATGCCTATCGACACCTATATCTGAAATGCCTATCGACACCTATATCTGAAATGCCTATCGACACCTATTTTTGAAATGCCTATCGGAAACTACATCTGAAATGCCTATCAGCACCTATATTTGAAATGCCTATCGGCAACCATATATGGAATGCCTATCGACACCTATATCTGAAATGCCTATCGACACTATATCTGAAATGCCTATCGACACCTATTTTTGAAATGCCTATCGGAAACTACATCTGAAATGCCTATCAGCACCTATATTTGAAATGCCTATCGGCAACCATATATGGAATGCCTATCGACACCTATATCTGAAATGCCTATCGACACCTATATCTGAAATGCCTATCGACACCTATATCTGAAATGCCTATCGACAGCTATATCTGAAATGCCTATCGACACCTATTTTTGAAATGCCTATCGGTAACTACATCTGAAATGCCTATCAGCACCTATATTTGAAATGCCTATCGGCAACCATATCTGGAATGCCTATCGGCACCTATATTTGAAATGCCTATCGGCTTCTATATCTGAAATGCCTATCGGCACCTATCTTTAAAATGCCAATCGGCAACTATATCTGAAATGCCTATCGGCACCTATATCTGAAATGTCTATCGACACCTATATCTGAAATGCCTATCGACACCTATTTTTGAAATGCCTATCGGAAACTACATCTGAAATGCCTATCAGCACCTATATTTGAAATGCCTATCGGCAACCATATATGGAATGCCTATCGGCACCTATATTTGAAATGCCTATCGGCTTCTATATCTGAAATGCCTATCGGCACCTATTTTTAAAATGCCAATCGGCAACTATATCTGAAATGCCTATCGACACCTATATCTGAAATGCGTATCGACACCTATATCCGAAATGCCTATCGACACCTATACCTGAAATGCCTATCGACACTTATATCTGAAATGCCTATCGACACCTATATCTGAAATGCCTATCGACACCTATATCTGAAATGCCTATCGACACCTATTTTTGAAATGCCTATCGGAAACTACATCTGAAATGCCTATCAGCACCTATATTTGAAATGCCTATCGGCAACCATATATGGAATGCCTATCGGCACCTATATTTGAAATGCCTATCGGCTTCTATATCTGAAATGCCTATCGGCACCTATTTTTAAAATGCCAATCGGCAACTATATCTGATATGCCTATCGACACCTATATCTGAAATGCCTATCGACACCTATATCTGAAATGCCTATCGACACCTATACCTGAAATGCCTATCGACACCTATATCTGAAATGCCTATCGACACCTATATCTGAAATGCCTATCGACACCTATATCTGAAATGCCTATCGACACCTATATCTGAAATGCCTATCGACACCTATATCTGAAATGCCTATCGACACCTATTTTTGAAATGCCTATCGGAAACTACATCTTAAATGCCTATCAGCACCTATGTTTGAAATGCCTATCGGCAACCATATCTGGAATGCCTATCGGCACCTATATTTGAAATGCCTATCGGCTTCTATATCTAATATGCCTATCGGCACCTATTTTTAAATTGCCAATCTGCAACTATATCTGAAATGCCTATCGGCACCTATATCTGAAATGCCTATCGACACCTATATCTGAAATGCCTATCGACACCTATATCTGAAATGCCTATCGACACCTATATCTGAAATGCCTATCGACACCTATATCTGAAATGCCTATCGACACCTATATCTGAAATGCCTATCGACACCTATTTTTGAAATGCCTATCGGAAACTACATCTGAAATGCCTATCAGCACCTATATTTGAAATGCCTATCGGCAACCATATCTGGAATGCCTATCGGCACCTATATTTGAAATGCCTATCGGCTTCTATATCTGAAATGCCTATCGGCACCTATTTTTAAAATGCCAATCGGCAACTATATCTGAAATGCCTATCGGCACCTATATCTGAAATGCCTATCGACACCTATATCTGAAATGCCTATCGACACCTATATCTGAAATGCCTATCGACACCTATATCTGAAATGCCTATCGACACCTATATCTGAAATGCCTATCGACACCTATATCTGAAATGCCTATCGACACCTATATCTGAAATGCCTATCGACACCTATATCTGAAATGCCTATCGACACCTATATCTGAAATGCCTATCGACACCTATATCTGAAATGCCTATCGACACCTATATCTGAAATGCCTATCGACACCTATTTTTGAAATGCCTATCGGAAACTACATCTGAAATGCCTATCGACACCTATATCTGAAATGCCTATCGACACCTATATCTGAAATGCCTATCGACACCTATATCTGAAATGCCTATCGGCACCTATATCTGAAATGCCTATCGACACCTATATCTGAAATGCCTATCGACACCTATATCTGAAATGCCTATCGACACATATATCTGAAATGCCTATCGACACTATATCTGAAATGCCTATCGACACCTATATCTGAAATGCCTATCGACACCTATTTTTGAAATGCCTATCGGAAACTACATCTGAAATGCCTATCAGCACCTATATTTGAAATGCCTATCGGCAACCATATCTGGAATGCCTATCGGCACCTATATTTGAAATGCCTATCGGCTTCTATATCTGAAATGCCTATCGGCACCTATTTTTAAAATGCAAATCGGCAACTATATCTGAAATGCCTATCGGCACCTATATCTGAAATGCCTATCGACACCTATATCTGAAATGCCTATCGACACCTATATCTGAAATGCCTATCGACACCTATATCTGAAATGCCTATCGACACCTATATCTGAAATGCCTATCGACACCTATATCTGAAATGCCTATCGACACCTATATCTGAAATGCCTATCGACACCTATATCTGAAATGCCTATCGACACCTATATCAGAAATGCCTATCGACACCTATTTTTGAAATGCCTATCGGAAACTACATCTGAAATGCCTATCAGCACCTATATTTGAAATGCCTATCGGCAACCATATCTGAAATGCCTATCGGCACCTATATTTGAAATGCCTATCGGCTTCAATATCTGAAATGCCTATCGGCAGCTATTTTTAAAATGCCAACCGGCAACTATATCTGAAATGCCTATCGGCACCTATATCTGAAATGCCTATCGACACCTATATCTGAAATGCCTATCGACACCTATATCTGAAATGCCTATCGACACATATATCTGAAATGCCTATCGACACCTATATCTGAAATGCCTATCGACACCTACATCTGAAATGCCTATCGACACCTATATCTGAAATGCCTATCGACACCTATATCTGAAATGCCTATCGACACCTATTTTTGAAATGCCTATCTGCACCTATATCTGAAATGCCTATCGACACCTATATCTGAAATGCCTATCGACACCTATATCTGAAATGCCTATCGACACCTATATCTGAAATGCCTATCGACACCTATATCTGAAATGCCTATCGACACCTATATCTGAAATGCCTATCGACACCTATATCTGGAATGCCTATCGACACCTATTTTTGAAATGCCTATCGGAAACTACATCTGAAATTCCTATCAGCACCTATATTTGAAATGCCTATCGGCAACCATATCTGGAATGCCTATCGGCACCTATATTTGAAATGCCTTTCGGCTTCTATATCTGAAATGCCTATCGGCACCTAGTTTTAAAATGCCAATCGGCAACTATATCTGAAATGCCTATCAGCACCTATATCTGAAATGCCTATCGACACCTATATCTGAAAAGCCTATGGACACCTATATCTGAAATGCTTATCGACACCTATATCTGAAATGCCTATCGACACCTATATCTGAAATGCCTATCGACACCTATATCTGAAATGCCTATCGACACCTATATCTGAAATGCCTATCGACACCTATATCTGAAATGCGTATCGACACCTATATCTGAAATGCCTATCGACACCTATTTTTGAAATGCGTATCGGAAACTACATCTGAAATGCCTATCAGCACCTATATTTGAAATGCCTATCGGCAACCATATCTGGAATGCATATCGGCACCTATATTTGAAATGCCTATCGGCTTCTCTATCTGAAATGCCTATCGGCACCTATTTTAAAAATGCCAATCGGCAACTATATCTGAAATGCCTATCGGCACCTATATCTGAAATGCCTATCGACACTTATATCTGAAATGCCTATCGACACCTATATCTGAAATGCCTATCGACACCTATATCTGAAATGCCTATCGACACCTATATCTGAAATGCCTATCGACACCTATATCTGAAATGCCTATCGACACCTATTTTTGAAATGCCTATCGGAAACTACATCTGAAATGCCTATCAGCACCTATATTTGAAATGCCTATCGGCAACCATATCTGGAATGCCTATCGGCACCTATATTTGAAATGCCTATCGGCTTCTATATCTGAAATGCCTATCGGCACCTATTTTTAAAATGCCAATCGGCAACTATATTTGAAATGCCTATCGGCACCTATATCTGAATTGCCTATCGACACCTATATCTGAAATGCCTATCGACACCTATTTTTGAAATGCCTATCGGAAACTACATCTGAAATTCCTATCAGCACCTATATTTGAAATGCCTATCGGCAACCATATCTGGAATGCCTATCGGCACCTATATTTGAAATGCCTATCGGCTTCTATATCTGAAATGCCTATCGGCACCTATTTTTAAAATGCCAATCGGCAACTATATCTGAAATGCCTATCAGCACCTATATCTGAAATGCCTATCGACACCTATATCTGAAAAGCCTATCGACACCTATATCTGAAATGCTTATCGACACCTATATCTGAAATGCCTATCGACACCTATATCTGAAATGCCTATCGACACCTATATGTGAAATGCCTATCGACACCTATATCTGAAATGCCTATCGACACCTATATCTGAAATGCCTATCGACACCTATATCTGAAATGCCTATCGACACCTATATCTGAAATGCCTATCGACACCTATATCTGAATTGCCTATCGACACCTATATCTGAAATGCCTATCGACACCTATATCTGAAATGCCTATCGACACCTATATCTGAAATGCGTATCGACACCTATATCTGAAATGCCTATCGACACCTATATCTGAAATGCCTATCGACACCTATATCTGAAATGCCTATCGACACCTATATCTGAAATGCCTATCGACACCTATATCTGAAATGCCTATCGACACATATATCTGAAATGCCTATCGACACCTATATCTGAAATGCCTATCGACACCTATTTTTGAAATGCCTATCGGAAACTACATCTGAAATGCCTATCAGCACCTATATTTGAAATGCCTATCGGCAACCATATCTGGAATGCCTATCGGCACCTATATTTGAAATGCCTATCGGCTTCTATATCTGAAATGCCTATCGGCACCTATTTTTAAAATGCCAATCGGCAACTATATCTGAAATGCCTATCGGCACCTATATCTGAAATGCCTATCGACACCTATATCTGAAATGCCTATCGACACCTATATCTGAAATGCCTATCGACACCTATATCTGAAATGCCTATCGACACCTATATCTGAAATGCCTATCGACACCTATATCTGAAATGCCTATCGACACCTATATCTGAAATGCCTATCGACACTTATATCTGAAATGCCTATCGACACCTATTTTTGAAATGCCTATCGGAATCTACATCTGAAATGCCTATCAGCACCTATATTTGAAATGCCTATCGGCAACCATATCTAGAATGCCTATCGGCACCTATATTTGAAATGCCTATCGGCTTCTATATCTGAAATGCGTATCGGCACCTATTTTTAAAATGCCAATCGGCAACTATATCTGAAATGCCTATCGGCACTTATATCTGAAATGCCTATCGACACCTATATCTGAAATGCCTATCGACACCTATATCTGAAATGCCTATCGACACCTATATCTGAAATGCCTATCGACACCTATACCTGAAATGCCTATCGACACCTATATCTGAAATGCCTATCGACACCTATATCTGAAATGCCTATCGACACCTATATCTGAAATGCCTATCGACAGCTATATCTGAAATGCCTATCGACACCTATTTTTGAAATGCCTATCGGTAACTACATCTGAAATGCCTATCAGCACCTATATTTGAAATGCCTATCGGCAACCATATCTGGAATGCCTATCGGCACCTATATTTGAAATGCCTATCGGCTTCTATATCTGAAATGCCTATCGGCACCTATCTTTAAAATGCCAATCGGCAACTATATCTGAAATGCCTATCGGCACCTATATCTGAAATGTCTATCGACACCTATATCTGAAATGCCTATCGACACCTATTTTTGAAATGCCTATCGGAAACTACATCTGAAATGCCTATCAGCACCTATATTTGAAATGCCTATCGGCAACCATATATGGAATGCCTATCGGCACCTATATTTGAAATGCCTATCGGCTTCTATATCTGAAATGCCTATCGGCACCTATTTTTAAAATGCCAATCGGCAACTATATCTGAAATGCCTATCGACACCTATATCTGAAATGCCTATCGACACCTATATCTGAAATGCCTATCGACACCTATACCTGAAATGCCTATCGACACCTATATCTGAAATGCCTATCGACACCTATATCTGAAATGCCTATCGACACCTATATCTGAAATGCCTATCGACACCTATTTTTGAAATGCCTATCGGAAACTACATCTGAAATGCCTATCAGCACCTATATTTGAAATGCCTATCGGCAACCATATATGGAATGCCTATCGGCACCTATATTTGAAATGCCTATCGGCTTCTATATCTGAAATGCCTATCGGCACCTATTTTTAAAATGCCAATCGGCAACTATATCTGAAATGCCTATCGACACCTATATCTGAAATGCCTATCGACACCTATATCTGAAATGCCTATCGACACCTATACCTGAAATGCCTATCGACACCTATATCTGAAATGCCTATCGACACCTATATCTGAAATGCCTATCGACACCTATATCTGAAATGCCTATCGACACCTATATCTGAAATGCCTATCGACACCTATATCTGAAATGCCTATCGACACCTATTTTTGAAATGCCTATCGGAAACTACATCTTAAATGCCTATCAGCACCTATTTTTGAAATGCCTATCGGCAACCATATCTGGAATGCCTATCGGCACCTATATTTGAAATGCCTATCGGCTTCTATATCTAATATGCCTATCGGCACCTATTTTTAAATTGCCAATCTGCAACTATATCTGAAATGCCTATCGGCACCTATATCTGAAATGCCTATCGACACCTATATCTGAAATGCCTATCGACACCTATATCTGAAATGCCTATCGACACCTATATCTGAAATGCCTATCGACACCTATATCTGAAATGCCTATCGACACCTATATCTGAAATGCCTATCGACACCTATTTTTGAAATGCCTATCGGAAACTACATCTGAAATGCCTATCAGCACCTATATTTGAAATGCCTATCGGCAACCATATCTGGAATGCCTATCGGCACCTATATTTGAAATGCCTATCGGCTTCTATATCTGAAATGCCTATCGGCACCTATTTTTAAAATGCCAATCGGCAACTATATCTGAAATGCCTATCGGCACCTATATCTGAAATGCCTATCGACACCTATATCTGAAATGCCTATCGACACCTATATCTGAAATGCCTATCGCGACCTATATCTGAAATGCCTATCGACACCTATATCTGAAATGCCTATCGACACCTATATCTGAAATGCCTATCGACACCTATATCTGAAATGCCTATCGACACCTATATCTGAAATGCCTATCGACACCTATTTTTGAAATGCCTATCGGAAACTACATCTGAAATGCCTATCAGCACCTATATTTGAAATGCCTATCGGCAACCATATCTGGAATGCCTATCGGCACCTATATTTGAAATGCCTATCGGCTTCTATATCTGAAATGCCTATCGGCACCTATTTTTAAAATGCCAATCGGCAACTATATCTGAAATGCCTATCGGCACCTATATCTGAAATGCCTATCGACACCTATATCTGAAATGCCTATCGACACCTATATCTGAAATGCCTATCGACACCTATATCTGAAATGCCTATCGGCACCTATATCTGAAATGCCTATCGACACCTATATCTGAAATGCCTATCGACACCTATATCTGAAATGCCTATCGACACCTATATCTGAAATGCCTATCGACACCTATATCTGAAATGCCTATCGACACCTATATCTGAAATGCCTATCGACACCTATATCTGAAATGCCTATCGACACCTATATCTGAAATGCCTATCGACACCTATTTTTGAAATGCCTATCGGAAACTACATCTGAAATGCCTATCAGCACCTATATTTGAAATGCCTATCGGCAACCATATCTGGAATGCCTATCGGCACCTATATTTGAAATGCCTATCGGCTTCTATATCTAAAATGCCTATCGGCACCTATTTTTAAAATGCCAATCGGCAACTATATCTGAAATGCCTATCGGCACCTATATCTGAAATGCCTATCGACACCTATATCTGAAATGCCTATCGACACCTATATCTGAAATGCCTATCGACACATATATCTGAAATGCCTATCGACACCTATATCTGAAATGCCTATCGACACCTATATCTGAAATGCCTATCGACACCTATTTTTGAAATGCCTATCGGAAACTACATCTGAAATGCCTATCAGCACCTATATTTGAAATGCCTATCGGCAACCATATCTGGAATGCCTATCGGCACCTATATTTGAAATGCCTATCGGCTTCTATATCTGAAATGCCTATCGGCACCTATTTTTAAAATGCAAATCGGCAACTATATCTGAAATGCCTATCGGCACCTATATCTGAAATGCCTATCGACACCTATATCTGAAATGCCTATCGACACCTATATCTGAAATGCCTATCGACACCTATATCTGAAATGCCTATCGACACCTATATCTGAAATGCCTATCGACACCTATATCTGAAATGCCTATCGACACCTATATCTGAAATGCCTATCGACACCTATATCTGAAATGCCTATCGACACCTATATCTGAAATGCCTATCGGAAACTACATCTGAAATGCCTATCAGCACCTATATTTGAAATGCCTATCGGCAACCATATCTGGAATGCCTATCGGCACCTATATTTGAAATGCCTATCGGCTTCTATATCTGAAATGCCTATCGGCACCTATTTTTAAAATGCCAATCGGCAACTATATCTGAAATGCCTATCGCCACCTATATCTGAAATGCCTATCGACACCTATATCTGAAATGCCTATCGACACCTATATCTGAAATGCCTATCGACACCTATATCTGAAATGCCTATCGACACCTATATCTGAAATGCCTATCGACACCTATATCTGAAATGCCTATCGACACCTATATCTGAAATGCCTATCGACACCTATATCTGGAATGCCTATCGACACCTATTTTTGAAATGCCTATCGGAAACTACATCTGAAATTCCTATCAGCACCTATATTTGAAATGCCTATCGGCAACCATATCTGGAATGCCTATCGGCACCTATATTTGAAATGCCTATCGGCTTCTATATCTGAAATGCCTATCGGCACCTATTTTTAAAATGCCAATCGGCAACTATATCTGAAATGCCTATCGGCACCTATATCTGAAATGCCTATCGACACCTATATCTAAAATGCCTATCGACACCTATATCTGAAATGCCTATCGACACCTATATCTGAAATGCCTATCGACACCTATATCTGAAATGCCTATCGACACCTATATCTGAAATGCCTATCAACACCTATATCTGAAATGCCTATCGACACCTATATCTGAAATGCCTATCGACAACTATTTTTGAAATGCGTATCGGAAACTACATCTGAAATGCCTATCAGCACCTATATTTGAAATGCCTATCGGCAACCATATCTGGAATGCATATCGGCACCTATATTTGAAATGCCTATCGGCTTCTATATCTGAAATGCCTATCGGCACCTATTTTTAAAATGCCAATCGGCAACTATATCTGAAATGCCTATCGGCACTTATATCTGAAATGCCTATCGACACCTATATCTGAAATGCCTATCGACACCTATATCTGAAATGCCTATCGACACCTATATCTGAGATGCCTATCGACACATATATCTGAAATGCCTATCGACACCTATATCTGAAATGCCTATCGACACCTATATCTGAAATGCCTATCGACACCTATATCTGAAATGCCTATCGACACCTATATCAGAAATGCCTATCGACACCTATTTTTGAAATGCCTATCGGAAACTACATCTGAAATGCCTATCAGCACCTATATTTGAAATGCCTATCGGCAACCATATCTGGAATGCCTATCGGCACCTATATTTGAAATGCCTATCGGCTTCTATATCTGAAATGCCTATCGGACCTATTTTTAAAATGCGAATCGGCAACTATATCTGAAATGCCTATCGGCACCTATAATTGAAATGCCTATCGACACCTATATCTAAAATGCCTATCGACACCTATATCTGAAATGCCTATCGACACCTATATCTGAAATGCCTATCGACACCTATATCTGAAATGCCTATCGACACCTATATCTGAAATGCCTATCGACACCTATATCTGAAATGCCTATCGACACCTATTTTTGAAATGCCTATCGGAAACTACATCTGAAATGCCTATCAGCACCTATATTTGAAATGCCTAACGGCAACTATATCTGGAATGCCTATCGGCACCTATATTTGAAATGCCGATCGGCTTCTATATCTGAAATGCCTATCGGCACCTATTTTTAAAATGCCAATCGGCAACTATATCTGAAATGCCTATCGGCACCTATATCTGAAATGCCTATCGACACCTATATCTGAAATGCCTATCGACACCTATATCTGAAATGCCTATCGACACCTATATCTGAAATGCCTATCGACACCTATATCTGAAATGCCTATCGACACCTATATCTGAAATGCCTATCGACACCTATATCTGAAATGCCTATCGACACTTATATCTGAAATGCCTATCGACACCTATATCTGAAATGCCTATCGACACCTATATCTGAAATGCCTATCGACACCTATATCTGAAATGCCTATCGACACCTATATCTGAAATGCCTATCGACACCTATTTTTGAAATGCGTATCGGAAACTACATCTGAAATGCCTATCAGCACATATATTTGAAATGCCTATCGGCAACCATATCTGGAATGCATATCGGCAGCTATATTTGAAATGCCTATCGGCTTCTCTATCTGAAATGCCTATCGGCACCTATTTTAAAAATGCCAATCGGCAACTATATCTGAAATGCCTATCGGCACCTATATCTGAAATGCCTATCGACACTTATATCTGAAATGCCTATCGACACCTATATCTGAAATGCCTATCGACACCTATATCTGAAATGCCTATCGACACCTATATCTGAAATGCCTATCGACACCTATATCTGAAATGCCTATCGACACCTATATCTGAAATGCCTATCGACACCTATTTTTGAAATGCCTATCGGAAACTACATCTGAAATGCCTATCAGCACCTATATTTGAAATGCCTATCGGCAACCATATCTGGAATGCCTATCGGCACCTATATTTGAAATGCCTATCGGCTTCTATATCTGAAATGCCTATCGGCACCTATTTTTAAAATGCCAATCGGCAACTATATTTGAAATGCCTATCGGCACCTATATCTGAATTGCCTATCGACACCTATATCTGAAATGCCTATCGACACCTATTTTTGAAATGCCTATCGGAAACTACATCTGAAATTCCTATCAGCACCTATATTTGAAATGCCTATCGGCAACCATATCTGGAATGCCTATCGGCACCTATATTTGAAATGCCTATCGGCTTCTATATCTGAAAAGCCTATCGGCACCTATTTTTAAAATGCCAATCGGCAACTATATCTGAAATGCCTATCAGCACCTATATCTGAAATGCCTATCGACACCTATATCTGAAAAGCCTATCGACACCTATATCTGAAATGCTTATCGACACCTATATCTGAAATGCCTATCGACACCTATATCTGAAATGCCTATCGACACCTATATCTGAAATGCCTATCGACACCTATATCTGAAATGCCTATCGACACCTATATCTGAAATGCCTATCGACACCTATATCTGAAATGCCTATCGACACCTATATCTGAAATGCCTATCGACACCTATATTTGAAATGCCTATCGACACCTATATCTGAAATGCCTATCGACACCTATTTTTGAAATGCCTATCGGAAACTACATCTGAAATGCCTATCAGCACCTATATTTAAAATGCCTATCGGCAACCATATCTGGAATGCCTATCGGCACCTATATTTGAAATGCCTATCGGCTTCTATATCTGAAATGCCTATCGGCACCTATTTTTAAAATGCCAATCGGCAACTATATCTGAAATGCCTATCGGCACCTATATCTGAAATGCCTATCGACACCTATATCTGAAATGCCTATCGACACCTATATCTGAAATGCCTATCGACACCTATATCTGAATTGCCTATCGACACCTATATCTGAAATGCCTATCGACACCTATATCTGAAATGCCTATCGACACCTATATCTGAAATGCGTATCGACACCTATATCTGAAATGCCTATCGACACCTATATCTGAAATGCCTATCGACACCTATATCTGAAATGCCTATCGACACCTATATCTGAAATGCCTATCGACACCTATATCTGAAATGCCTATCGACACATATATCTGAAATGCCTATCGACACCTATATCTGAAATGCCTATCGACACCTATTTTTGAAATGCCTATCGGAAACTACATCTGAAATGCCTATCAGCACCTATATTTGAAATGCCTATCGGCAACCATATCTGGAATGCCTATCGGCACCTATATTTGAAATGCCTATCGGCTTCTATATCTGAAATGCCTATCGGCACCTATTTTTAAAATGCCAATCGGCAACTATATCTGAAATGCCTATCGGCACCTATATCTGAAATGCCTATCGACACCTATATCTGAAATGCCTATCGACACCTATATCTGAAATGCCTATCGACACCTATATCTGAAATGCCTATCGACACCTATATCTGAAATGCCTATCGACACCTATATCTGAAATGCCTATCGACACCTATATCTGAAATGCCTATCGACACTTATATCTGAAATGCCTATCGACACCTATTTTTGAAATGCCTATCGGAATCTACATCTGAAATGCCTATCAGCACCTATATTTGAAATGCCTATCGGCAACCATATCTAGAATGCCTATCGGCACCTATATTTGAAATGCCTATCGGCTTCTATATCTGAAATGCCTATCGGCACCTATTTTTAAAATGCCAATCGGCAACTATATCTGAAATGCCTATCGGCACTTATATCTGAAATGCCTATCGACACCTATATCTGAAATGCCTATCGACACCTATATCTGAAATGCCTATCGACACCTATATCTGAAATGCCTATCGACACCTATATCTGAAATGCCTATCGACACCTATATCTGAAATGCCTATCGACACCTATATCTGAAATGCCTATCGACACCTACATCTGAAATGCCTATCGACAGCTATATCTGAAATGCCTATCGACACCTATTTTTGAAATGCCTATCGGTAACTACATCTGAAATGCCTATCAGCACCTATATTTGAAATGCCTATCGGCAACCATATCTGGAATGCCTATCGGCACCTATATTTGAAATGCCTATCGGCTTCTATATCTGAAATGCCTATCGGCACCTATCTTTAAAATGCCAATCGGCAACTATATCTGAAATGCCTATCGGCACCTATATCTGAAATGTCTATCGACACCTATATCTGAAATGCCTATCGACACCTATTTTTGAAATGCCTATCGGAAACTACATCTGAAATGCCTATCAGCACCTATATTTGAAATGCCTATCGGCAACCATATATGGAATGCCTATCGGCACCTATATTTGAAATGCCTATCGGCTTCTATATCTGAAATGCCTATCGGCACCTATTTTTAAAATGCCAATCGGCAACTATATCTGAAATGCCTATCGACACCTATATCTGAAATGCCTATCGACACCTATATCTGAAATGCCTATCGACACCTATACCTGAAATGCCTATCGACACTTATATCTGAAATGCCTATCGACACCTATATCTGAAATGCCTATCGACACCTATATCTGAAATGCCTATCGACACCTATTTTTGAAATGCCTATCGGAAACTACATCTGAAATGCCTATCAGCACCTATATTTGAAATGCCTATCGGCAACCATATATGGAATGCCTATCGACACCTATATCTGAAATGCCTATCGACACCTATATCTGAAATGCCTATCGACACCTATTTTTGAAATGCCTATCGGAAACTACATCTGAAATGCCTATCAGCACCTATATTTGAAATGCCTATCGGCAACCATATATGGAATGCCTATCGACACCTATATCTGAAATGCCTATCGACACCTATATCTGAAATGCCTATCGACACCTATATCTGAAATGCCTATCGACAGCTATATCTGAAATGCCTATCGACACCTATTTTTGAAATGCCTATCGGTAACTACATCTGAAATGCCTATCAGCACCTATATTTGAAATGCCTATCGGCAACCATATCTGGAATGCCTATCGGCACCTATATTTGAAATGCCTATCGGCTTCTATATCTGAAATGCCTATCGGCACCTATCTTTAAAATGCCAATCGGCAACTATATCTGAAATGCCTATCGGCACCTATATCTGAAATGTCTATCGACACCTATATCTGAAATGCCTATCGACACCTATTTTTGAAATGCCTATCGGAAACTACATCTGAAATGCCTATCAGCACCTATATTTGAAATGCCTATCGGCAACCATATATGGAATGCCTATCGGCACCTATATTTGAAATGCCTATCGGCTTCTATATCTGAAATGCCTATCGGCACCTATTTTTAAAATGCCAATCGGCAACTATATCTGAAATGCCTATCGACACCTATATCTGAAATGCCTATCGACACCTATATCCGAAATGCCTATCGACACCTATACCTGAAATGCCTATCGACACTTATATCTGAAATGCCTATCGACACCTATATCTGAAATGCCTATCGACACCTATATCTGAAATGCCTATCGACACCTATTTTTGAAATGCCTATCGGAAACTACATCTGAAATGCCTATCAGCACCTATATTTGAAATGCCTATCGGCAACCATATATGGAATGCCTATCGGCACCTATATTTGAAATGCCTATCGGCTTCTATATCTGAAATGCCTATCGGCACCTATTTTTAAAATGCCAATCGGCAACTATATCTGATATGCCTATCGACACCTATATCTGAAATGCCTATCGACACCTATATCTGAAATGCCTATCGACACCTATATCTGAAATGCCTATCGACACCTATATCTGAAATGCCTATCGACACCTATATCTGAAATGCCTATCGACACCTATATCTGAAATGCCTATCGACACCTATTTTTGAAATGCCTATCGGAAACTACATCTTAAATGCCTATCAGCACCTATGTTTGAAATGCCTATCGGCAACCATATCTGGAATGCCTATCGGCACCTATATTTGAAATGCCTATCGGCTTCTATATCTAATATGCCTATCGGCACCTATTTTTAAATTGCCAATCTGCAACTATATCTGAAATGCCTATCGGCACCTATATCTGAAATGCCTATCGACACCTATATCTGAAATGCCTATCGACACCTATATCTGAAATGCCTATCGACACCTATATCTGAAATGCCTATCGACACCTATATCTGAAATGCCTATCGACACCTATATCTGAAATGCCTATCGACACCTATTTTTGAAATGCCTATCGGAAACTACATCTGAAATGCCTATCAGCACCTATATTTGAAATGCCTATCGGCAACCATATCTGGAATGCCTATCGGCACCTATATTTGAAATGCCTATCGGCTTCTATATCTGAAATGCCTATCGGCACCTATTTTTAAAATGCCAATCGGCAACTATATCTGAAATGCCTATCGGCACCTATATCTGAAATGCCTATCGACACCTATATCTGAAATGCCTATCGACACCTATATCTGAAATGCCTATCGACACCTATATCTGAAATGCCTATCGACACCTATATCTGAAATGCCTATCGACACCTATATCTGAAATGCCTATCGACACCTATATCTGAAATGCCTATCGACACCTATATCTGAAATGCCTATCGACACCTATATCTGAAATGCCTATCGACACCTATATCTGAAATGCCTATCGACACCTATATCTGAAATGCCTATCGACACCTATTTTTGAAATGCCTATCGGAAACTACATCTGAAATGCCTATCAGCACCTATATTTGAAATGCCTATCGGCAACCATATCTGGAATGCCTATCGGCACCTATATTTGAAATGCCTATCGGCTTCTATATCTGAAATGCCTATCGGCACCTATTTTTAAAATGCCAATCGGCAACTATATTTGAAATGCCTATCGGCACCTATATCTGAATTGCCTATCGACACCTATATCTGAAATGCCTATCGACACCTATTTTTGAAATGCCTATCGGAAACTACATCTGAAATTCCTATCAGCACCTATATTTGAAATGCCTATCGGCAACCATATCTGGAATGCCTATCGGCACCTATATTTGAAATGCCTATCGGCTTCTATATCTGAAAAGCCTATCGGCACCTATTTTTAAAATGCCAATCGGCAACTATATCTGAAATGCCTATCAGCACCTATATCTGAAATGCCTATCGACACCTATATCTGAAAAGCCTATCGACACCTATATCTGAAATGCTTATCGACACCTATATCTGAAATGCCTATCGACACCTATATCTGAAATGCCTATCGACACCTATATCTGAAATGCCTATCGACACCTATATCTGAAATGCCTATCGACACCTATATCTGAAATGCCTATCGACACCTATATCTGAAATGCCTATCGACACCTATATCTGAAATGCCTATCGACACCTATATTTGAAATGCCTATCGACACCTATATCTGAAATGCCTATCGACACCTATTTTTGAAATGCCTATCGGAAACTACATCTGAAATGCCTATCAGCACCTATATTTAAAATGCCTATCGGCAACCATATCTGGAATGCCTATCGGCACCTATATTTGTAATGCCTATCGGCTTCTATATCTGAAATGCCTATCGGCACCTATTTTTAAAATGCCAATCGGCAACTATATCTGAAATGCCTATCGGCACCTATATCTGAAATGCCTATCGACACCTATATCTGAAATGCCTATCGACACCTATATCTGAAATGCCTATCGACACCTATATCTGAATTGCCTATCGACACCTATATCTGAAATGCCTATCGACACCTATATCTGAAATGCCTATCGACACCTATATCTGAAATGCGTATCGACACCTATATCTGAAATGCCTATCGACACCTATATCTGAAATGCCTATCGACACCTATATCTGAAATGCCTATCGACACCTATATCTGAAATGCCTATCGACACCTATATCTGAAATGCCTATCGACACATATATCTGAAATGCCTATCGACACCTATATCTGAAATGCCTATCGACACCTATTTTTGAAATGCCTATCGGAAACTACATCTGAAATGCCTATCAGCACCTATATTTGAAATGCCTATCGGCAACCATATCTGGAATGCCTATCGGCACCTATATTTGAAATGCCTATCGGCTTCTATATCTGAAATGCCTATCGGCACCTATTTTTAAAATGCCAATCGGCAACTATATCTGAAATGCCTATCGGCACCTATATCTGAAATGCCTATCGACACC
>JAVRKA010001190.1:0-21931 GCA_034508555.1 Venustoraphidia nigricollis | reverse complement strand
GCCTATCGACACCTATTTTTGAAATGCCTATCGGAAACTACATCTGAAATGCCTATCAGCACCTATATTTGAAATGCCTATCGGCAACCATATCTGGAATGCCTATCGGCACCTATATTTGAAATGCCTATCGGCAACCATATCTGGAATGCCTATCGGCACCTATATTTGAAATGCCTATCGGCTTCTATATCTGAAATGCCTATCGGCACCTATTTTTAAAATGCCAATCGGCAACTGTATCTGAAATGCCTATCGGCACCTATATCTGAAATGCCTATCGACACCTATATCTGAAATGCCTATCGACACCTATATCTGAAATGCCTATCGACACCTATATCTGAAATGCCTGTCGACACCTATATCTAAAATGCCTATCGACACCTATATCTGAAATGCCTATCGACACCTATATCTGAAATGCCTATCGACACCTATTTTTGAAATGCCTATCGGAAACTACATCTGAAATGCCTATCAGCACCTATATTTGAAATGCCTATCGGCAACCATATCTGGAATGCCTATCGGCACCTATATTTGAAATGCCTATCGGCTTCTATATCTGAAATGCCTATCGGCATCTATTTTTAAAATGCCAATCGGCAACTATATCTGAAATGCCTATCGGCACCTATATCTGAAATGCCTATCGACACCTATATCTGAAATGCCTATCGACACCTATATCTGAAATGCCTAACGACACCTATATCTGAAATGCCTATCGACACCTATATCTGAAATGCCTATCGACACCTATATCTGAAATGCCTATCGACACCTATATCTGAAATGCCTATCGACACCTATATCTGAAATGCCTATCGACACCTATTTTTGAAATGCCTATCGGAAACTACATCTGAAATGCCTATCAGCACCTATATTTGAAATGCCTATCGGCAACCATATCTGGAATGCCTATCGGCACCTATATTTGAAATGCCTATCGGCTTCTATATCTGAAATGCCTATCGGCACCTATTTTTAAAATGCCAATCGGCAACTATATCTGAAATGCCTATCGGCACCTATATCTGAAATGCCTATCGACACCTATATCTGAAATGCCTATCGACACCTATATCTGAAATGCCTATCGACACGTATATCTGAAATGCCTATCGACACCTATATCTGAAATGCCTATCGACACCTATATCTGAAATGCCTATCGACACCTATATCTGAAATGCCTATCGACACCTATATCTGAAATGCCTATCGACACCTATATCTGAAATGCCTATCGACACCTATTTTTGAAATGCCTATCGGAAACTACATCTGAAATGCCTATCAGCACCTATATTTGAAATGCCTATCGGCAACCATATCTGGAATGCCTATCGGCACCTATATTTGAAATGCCTATCGGCTTCTATATCTGAAATGCCTATCGGCACCTATTTTTAAAATGCCAATCGGCAACTATATCTGAAATGCCTGTCGGCACATATATCTGAAATGCCTATCGACACCTATATCTGAAATGCCTATCGACACCTATATCTGAAATGCCTATCGACACCTATATCTGAAATGCCTATCGACACCTATATCTGAAATGCCTATCGACACCTATATCTAAAATGCCTATCGACACCTATATCTGAAATGCCTATCGACACCTATATCTGAAATGCCTATCGACACCTATTTTTGAAATGCCTATCGGAAACTACATCTGAAATGCCTATCAGCAACTATATTTGAAATGCCTATCGGCAACCATATCTGGAATGCCTATCGGCACCTATATTTGAAATGCCTATCGGCTTCTATATCTGAAATGCCTATCGGCACCTATTTTTAAAATGCCAATCGGCAACTATATCTGAAATGCCTATCGGCACCTATATCTGAAATGCCTATCGACACCTATATCTGAAATGCCTACCGACACCTATATCTGAAATGCCTATCGACACCTATATCTGAAATGCCTATCGACACCTATATCTGAAATGCCTATCGACACCTATAACTGAAATGCCTATCGACACCTATATCTGAAATGCCTATCGACACCTATATCTGAAATGCCTATCGACACCTATATCTGAAATGCCTATCGACACGTATTTTTGAAATGCCTATCGGAAACTACATCTGAAATGCCTATCAGCACCTATATTTGAAATGCCTATCGGCAACCATATCTGGAATGCCTATCGGCACCTATATTTGAAATGCCTATCGGCTTCTATATCTGAAATGCCTATCGGCACCTATTTTTAAAATGCCAATCGGCAACTGTATCTGAAATGCCTATCGGCACCTATATCTGAAATGCCTATCGACACCTATATCTGAAATGCCTATCGACACCTATATCTGAAATGCCTATCGACACCTATATCTGAAATGCCTATCGACACCTATTTTTGAAATGCTTATCGGAAACTACATCTGAAATGCCTATCAGCACCTATATTTGAAATGCCTATCGGCAACCATATCTGGAATGCTTATCGGCACCTATATTTGAAATGCCTATCGGCAACCATATCTGGAATGCCTATCGGCACCTATATTTGAAATGCCTATCGGCTTCTATATCTGAAATGCCTATCGGCAACTATTTTTAAAATGCCAATCGGCAACTATATCTGAAATGCCTATCGGCACCTATATCTGAAATGCCTATCGACACCTATATCTGAAATGCCTATCGACACCTATATTTGAAATGCCTATCGACACCTATATCTGAAATGCCTATCGACACCTATATCTGAAATGCCTATCGACACCTATATCTGAAATGCCTATCGACACCAATTTTTGAAATGCCTATCGGAAACTACATCTGAAATGCCTATCAGCACCTATATTTGAAATGCCTATCTTCAACCATATCTGGAATGCCTATCGGCACCTATATTTGAAATGCCTATCGGCTTCTATATCTGAAATGCCTATCGGCACCTATTTTTAAAATGCCAATCGACACCTATATCTGAAATGCCTATCGACACCTATATCTGAAATGCCTATCGACACCTATATCTGAAAAGCCTATCGACACCTATATCTGAAATGCCTATCGACACCTATTTTTGAAATGCCTATCGAAAACTACATCTAAATTGCCTATTAGCACCTATATTTGAAATGCCTATCGGCAACCATATCTGGAATGCCTATCGGCACCTATATTTGAAATGCCTATCGGCTTCTATATCTGAAATGCCTATCGGCACCTATTTTTAAAATGCCAATCGGCAACTATATCTGAAATGCCTATCGGCACCTATATCTGAAATGCCTATCGACACCTATGTATATCTGAAATGCCTATCGACACCTATATCTGAAATGCCTATCGACACCTATATCTGAAATGCCTATCGACACCTATATCTGAAATGCCTATCGACACCTATATCTGAAATGCCTATCGACACCTATATCTGAAATGCCTATCGACACCTATTTTTAAATGCCTATCGGAAACTACATCTAAAATGCCTATCAGCACCTATATTTGAAATGCCTATCGGCAACCATATCTGGAATGCCTATCGGCACCTATATTTGAAATGCCTATCGGCTTCTATATCTGAAATGCTTATCGGCACCTATTTTTAAAATGCAAATCGGCAACTATATCTGAAATGCCTATCGGCACCTATATCTGAAATGCCTATCGACACCTATATCTGAAATGCCTATCGACACCTATATCTGAAATGCCTATCGACACCTATATCTGAAATGCCTATCGACACCTATATCTGAAATGCCTATCGACACCTATATCTGAAATGCCTATCGACACCTATATCTAAAATGCCTATCGACACCTATATCTGAAATGCCTATCGACACCTATTTTTGAAATGCCTATCGGAAACTACATCTGAAATGCCTATCAGCACCTATATTTGAAATGCCTATCGGCAACCATATCTGGAATGCCTATCGGCACCTATATTTGAAATGCCTATCGGCTTCTATATCTGAAATGCCTATCGGCACCTATTTTTAAAATGCCAATCGGCAACTATATCTGAAATGCCTATCGGCACCTATATCTGAAATGCCTATCGACACCTATATCTGAAATGCCTATCGACACCTATATCTGAAATGCCTATCGACACCTATATCTGAAATGCCTATCGACACCTATATCTGAAATGCCTATCGACACCTATATCTGAAATGCCTATCGACACCTATATCTGAAATGCCTATCGACACCTATATCTGAAATGCCTATCGACACCTATTTTTGAAGTGCCTATCGGAAACTACATCTGAAATGCCTATCAGCACCTATATTTGAAATGCCTATCGGCAACCATATCTGGAATGCCTATCGGCACCTATATTTGAAATGCCTATCGGCTTCTATATCTGAAATGCCTATCGGCACCTATTTTTAAAATGCCAATCGGCAACTATATCTGAAATGCCTATCGACACCTATATCTGAAATGCCTATCGACACCTATATTTGAAATGCCTATCGACACCTATATCTGAAATGCCTATCGACACCTATATCTGAAATGCCTATCGACACCTATATCTGAAATGCCTATCGACACCTATATCTGAAATGCCTATCGACACCTATATCTGAAAAGCCTATCGACACCTATATCTGAAATGCCTATCGACACCTATTTTTGAAATGCCTATCGGAAACTACATCTGAAATGCCTATCAGCACCTATATTTGAAATGCCTATCGGCAACCATATCTGGAATGCCTATCGGCACCTATATTTGAAATGCCTATCGGCTTCTATATCTGAAATGCCTATTGGCACCTATTTTTAAAATGCCAATCGGCAAATATATCTGAAATGTTTATCGGCACCTATATCTGAAATGCCTATCGACACCTATATCTGAAATGCCTATCGACACCTATATCTGAAATGCCTATCGACACCTATATCTGAAATGCCTATCGACACCTATATCTGAAATGCCTATCGACACCTATATCTGAAATGCTTATCGACACCTATATCTGAAATGCCTATCGACACCTATATCTGAAATGCCTATCGACACCTATATCTGAAATGCCTATCGACACCTATATCTGAAATGCCTATCGACACCTATTTTTGAAATGCCTATCGGAAACTACATCTGAAATGCCTATCAGCACCTATATTTGAAATGCCTATCGGCAACCATATCTGGAATGCCCATCGGCACCTATATTTGAAATGCCTATCGGCTTCTATATCTGAAATACCTATCGGCACCTATTTTTAAAATGCCAATCGGCAACTATATCTGAATTGCCTATCGGCACCTATATCTGAAATGCCTATCGACACCTATATCTGAAATGCCTATCGACACCTATATCTGAAATGCCTATCGACACCTATATCTGAAATGCCTATCGACACCTATATCTCAAATGCCTATCGACACCTATATCTGAAATGCCTATCGACACCTATATCTGAAATGCCTATCGACACCTATTTTTGAAATACCTATCGGAAACTACATCTGAAATGTCTATCAGCACCTATATTTGAAATGCCTATCGGCAACCATATCTGGAATGCCTATCGGCACCTATATTTGAAATGCCTATCGGCTTCTATATCTGAAATGCCTATCGGCACCTATTTTTAAAATGCCAATCGGCAACTATATCTGAAATGCTTATCGGCACCTATATCTGAAATGCCTATCGACACCTATATCTGAAATGCCTACCGACACCTATATCTGAAATGCCTATCGACACCTATATCTGAAATGCCTATCGACACCTATATCTGAAATGCCTATCGACACCTATATCTGAAATGCCTATCGACACCTATATCTGAAATGCCTATCGACACCTATATCTGAAATGCCTATCGACACCTATATCTGAAATGCCTATCGACACCTATTTTTGAAATGCCTATCGGAAACTACATCTGAAATGCCTATCAGCACCTATATTTGAAATGCCTATCGGCAACCATATCTGGAATGCCTATCGGCACCTATATTTGAAATGCCTATCGGCTTCTATATCTGAAATGCCTATCGGCACCTATTTTTAAAATGCCAATCGGCAACTATATCTGAAATGCCTATCGGCACCTATATCTGAAATGCCTATCGACACCTATATCTGAAATGCCTATCGACACCTATATCTGAAATGCCTATCGACACCTATATCTGAAATGCCTATCGACACCTATATCTGAAATGCCTATCGACACCTATATCTGAAATGCCTATCGACACCTATATCTGAAATGCCTATCGACACCTATATCTGAAATGCCTATCGACACCTATTTTTGAAATGCTTATCGGAAACTACATCTGAAATGCCTATCAGCACCTATATTTGAAATGCCTATCGGCAACCATATCTGGAATGCCTATCGGCACCTATATTTGAAATGCCTATCGGCAACCATATCTGGAATGCCTATCGGCACCTACATTTGAAATGCCTATCGGCTTCTATATCTGAAATGCCTATCGGCAACTAATTTTAAAATGCCAAGCGGCAACTATATCTGAAATGCCTATCGGCACCTATATCTGAAATGCCTATCGACACCTATATCTGAAATGCCTATCGACACCTATATCTGAAATGCCTATCGACACCTATATCTGAAATGCCTATCGACACCTATATCTGAAATGCCTATCGACACCTATATCTGAAATGCCTATCGACACCTATATCTGAAATGCCTATCGACACCTATATCTGAAATGCCTATCGACACCTATTTTTGAAATGCCTATCGGAAACTACATCTGAAATGCCTATCAGCACCTATATTTGAAATGCCTAATGGCAACCATATCTGGAATGCCTATCGGCACCTATATTTGAAATGCCTATCGGCTTCTATACCTGAAATGCCTATCGGCACCTATTTTTAAAATGCCAATCGGCAACTATATCTGAAATGCCTATCGGCACCTATATCTGAAATGCCTATCGACACCTATATCTGAAATGCCTATCGACACCTATATCTGAAATGCCTATAGACACCTATATCTGAAATGCCTATCGACACCTATATCTGAAATGCCTATCGACACCTATATCTGAAATGCCTATCGACACCTATATCTGTAATGCCTATCGACACCTATATCTGAGATGCCTATCGACACCTATTTTTGAAATGCCTATCGGAAACTACATCTGAAATGCCTATCAGCACCTATATTTGAAATGCCTATCGGCAACCATATCTGGAATGCCTATCGGCACCTATATTTGAAATGCCTATCGGCTTCTAAATCTGAAATGCCTATCGGCACCTATTTTTAAAATGCAAATCGGCAACTATATCTGAAATGCCTATCGGCACCTATATCTGAAATGCCTATCGACACCTATATCTGAAATGCCTATCGACACCTATATCTGAAATGCCTATCGACACCTATATCTGAAATGCCTATCGACACCTATTTTTGAAATGCCTATCGGAAACTACATCTGAAATGCCTATCAGCACCTATATTTGAAATGCCTATCGGCAACCATATCTGGAATGCCTATCGGCACCTATATTTGAAATGCCTATCGGCTTCTATATCTGAAATGCCTATCGGCACCTATTTTTAAAATGCCAATCGGCAACTATATCTGAAATGCCTATCGGCACCTATATCTGAAATGCCTATCGACACCTATATCTGAAATGCCTATCGACACCTATATCTGAAATGCCTATAGACACCTATATCTGAAATGCCTATCGACACCTATATCTGAAATGCCTATCGACACCTATATCTGAAATGCCTATCGACACCTATATCTGAAATGCCTATCGACACCTATATCTGAGATGCCTATCGACACCTATTTTTGAAATGCCTATCGGAAACTACATCTGAAATGCCTATCAGCACCTATATTTGAAATGCCTATCGGCAACCATATCTGGAATGCCTATCGGCACCTATATTTGAAATGCCTATCGGCTTCTAAATCTGAAATGCCTATCGGCACCTATTTTTAAAATGCAAATCGGCAACTATATCTGAAATGCCTATCGGCACCTATATCTGAAATGCCTATCGACACCTATATCTGAAATGCCTATCGACACCTATATCTGAAATGCCTATCGACACCTATATCTGAAATGCCTATCGACACCTATATCTGAAATGCCTATCGACACCTATATCTGAAATGCCTATCGACACCTATATCTGAAATGCCTATCGACACCTATATCTGAAATGCCTATCGACACCTATTTTTGAAATGCCTATCGGACACTACATCTGAAATGCCTATCAGCACCTATATTTGAAATGCCTATCGGCAACTATATCTGAAATGCCTATCGGCACCTATATCTGAAATGCCTATCGACACCTATATCTGAAATGCCTATCGACACCTATATCTGAAATGCCTATCGACACCTATATCTGAAATTCCTATCGACACCTATATCTGAAATGCCTATCGACACCTATATCTGAAATGCCTATCGACACCTATATCTGAAATGCCTATCGACACCTATATCTGAAATGCCTATCGACACCTATATCTGAAATGCCTATCGACACCTATTTTTGAAATGCCTATCGGAAACTACATCTGAAATGCCTATCAGCACCTATATTTGAAATGCCTATCGGCAACCATATCTGGAATGCCTATCGGCACCTATATTTGAAATGCCTATCGGCTTCTATATCTGAAATGCCTATCGGCACCTATTTTTAAATTGCCAATCGGCAACTATATCTGAAATGCCTATCGGCACCTATATCTGAAATGCCTATCGACACCTATATCTGAAATGCCTATCGACACCTATATCTGAAATGCCTATCGACACCTATATCTGAAATGCCTATCGACACCTATTTTTGAAATGCCTATCGGAAACTACATCTGAAATGCCTCTCAGCACCTATATTTGAAATGCCTATCGGCAACCATATCTGGAATGCCTATCGGTACCTATATTTGAAATGCCTATCGGCTTCTATATCTGAAATGCCTATCGGCACCTATTTTTAAAATGCCAATCGGCAACTATATCTGAAATGCCTATCGGCACCTATATCTAAAATGCCTATCGACACCTATATCTGAAATGCCTATCGACACCTATATCTGAAATGCCTATCGACACCTATATCTGAAATGCCTATCGACACCTATATCTGAAATGCCTATCGATACCTATATCTGAAATGCCTATCGACACCTATATCTGAAATGCCTATCGACACCTATATCTGAAATGCCTATCGACACCTATATCTGAAATGCCTATCGACACCTATATCTGAAATGCCTATCGACACCTATATCTGAAATGCCTATCGACACCTATATCTGAAATGCCTATCGACACCTATATCTGAAATGCCTATCGACACCTATTTTTGAAATGCCTATCGGAAACTACATCTGAAATGCCTATCAGCACCTATATTTGAAATGCCTATCGGCAACCATATCTGGAATGCCTATCGGCACCTATATTTGAAATGCCTATCGGCTTCTATATCTGAAATGCCTATCGGCACCTATTTTTAAATTGCCAATCGGCAACTATATCTGAAATGCCTATCGGCACCTATATCTGAAATGCCTATCGACACCTATATCTGAAATGCCTATCGACACCTATATCTGAAATGCCTATCGACACCTATATCTGAAATGCCTATCGACACCTATATCTGAAATGCCTATCGACACCTATATCTGAAATGCCTATCGACACCTATATCTGAAATGCCTATCGACACCTATATCTGAAATGCCTATCGACACCTATTTTTGAAATGCCTATCGGAAACTACATCTGAAATGCCTATCAGCACCTATATTTGAAATGCCTATCGGCAACCATATCTGGAATGCCTATCGGCACCTATATTTGAAATGCCTATCGGCTTCTATATCTGAAATGCCTATCGGCACCTATTTTTAAAATGCCAATCGGCAACTATATCTGAAATGCCTATCGGCACCTATATCTGAAATGCCTATCGACACCTATATCTGAAATGCCTATCGACACCTATATCTGAAATGCCTATCGACACCTATATCTGAAATGCTTATCGACACCTATATCTGAAATGCCTATCGACACCTATATCTGAAATGCCTATCGACACCTATATCTGAAATGCCTATCGACACCTATATCTGAAATGCCTATCGACACCTATTTTTGAAATGCCTATCGGAAACTACATCTGAAATGCCTATCAGCACCTATATTTGAAATGCCTATCGGCAACCATATCTGGAATGCCTATCGGCACCTATATTTGAAATGCCTATCGGCTTCTATATCTGAAATGCCTATTGGCACCTATTTTTAAAATGCCAATCGGCAAATATATCTGAAATGTTTATCGGCACCTATATCTGAAATGCCTATCGACACCTATATCTGAAATGCCTATCGACACCTATATCTGAAATGCCTATCGACACCTATATCTGAAATGCCTATCGACACCTATATCTGAAATGCCTATCGACACCTATATCTGAAATGCTTATCGACACCTATATCTGAAATGCCTATCGACACCTATATCTGAAATGCCTATCGACACCTATATCTGAAATGCCTATCGACACCTATATCTGAAATGCCTATCGACACCTATTTTTGAAATGCCTATCGGAAACTACATCTGAAATGCCTATCAGCACCTATATTTGAAATGCCTATCGGCAACCATATCTGGAATGCCCATCGGCACCTATATTTGAAATGCCTATCGGCTTCTATATCTGAAATACCTATCGGCACCTATTTTTAAAATGCCAATCGGCAACTATATCTGAATTGCCTATCGGCACCTATATCTGAAATGCCTATCGACACCTATATCTGAAATGCCTATCGACACCTATATCTGAAATGCCTATCGACACCTATATCTGAAATGCCTATCGACACCTATATCTCAAATGCCTATCGACACCTATATCTGAAATGCCTATCGACACCTATATCTGAAATGCCTATCGACACCTATTTTTGAAATACCTATCGGAAACTACATCTGAAATGCCTATCAGCACCTATATTTGAAATGCCTATCGGCAACCATATCTGGAATGCCTATCGGCACCTATATTTGAAATGCCTATCGGCAACCATATCTGGAATGCCTATCGGCACCTACATTTGAAATGCCTATCGGCTTCTATATCTGAAATGCCTATCGGCAACTAATTTTAAAATGCCAAGCGGCAACTATATCTGAAATGCCTATCGGCACCTATATCTGAAATGCCTATCGACACCTATATCTGAAATGCCTATCGACACCTATATCTGAAATGCCTATCGACACCTATATCTGAAATGCCTATCGACACCTATATCTGAAATGCCTATCGACACCTATATCTGAAATGCCTATCGACACCTATATCTGAAATGCCTATCGACACCTATATCTGAAATGCCTATCGACACCTATTTTTGAAATGCCTATCGGAAACTACATCTGAAATGCCTATCAGCACCTATATTTGAAATGCCTATCGGCAACCATATCTGGAATGCCTATCGGCACCTATATTTGAAATGCCTATCGGCTTCTATACCTGAAATGCCTATCGGCACCTATTTTTAAAATGCCAATCGGCAACTATATCTGAAATGCCTATCGGCACCTATATCTGAAATGCCTATCGACACCTATATCTGAAATGCCTATCGACACCTATATCTGAAATGCCTATAGACACCTATATCTGAAATGCCTATCGACACCTATATCTGAAATGCCTATCGACACCTATATCTGAAATGCCTATCGACACCTATATCTGTAATGCCTATCGACACCTATATCTGAGATGCCTATCGACACCTATTTTTGAAATGCCTATCGGAAACTACATCTGAAATGCCTATCAGCACCTATATTTGAAATGCCTATCGGCAACCATATCTGGAATGCCTATCGGCACCTATATTTGAAATGCCTATCGGCTTCTAAATCTGAAATGCCTATCGGCACCTATTTTTAAAATGCAAATCGGCAACTATATCTGAAATGCCTATCGGCACCTATATCTGAAATGCCTATCGACACCTATATCTGAAATGCCTATCGACACCTATATCTGAAATGCCTATCGACACCTATATCTGAAATGCCTATCGACACCTATTTTTGAAATGCCTATCGGAAACTACATCTGAAATGCCTATCAGCACCTATATTTGAAATGCCTATCGGCAACCATATCTGGAATGCCTATCGGCACCTATATTTGAAATGCCTATCGGCTTCTATATCTGAAATGCCTATCGGCACCTATTTTTAAAATGCCAATCGGCAACTATATCTGAAATGCCTATCGGCACCTATATCTGAAATGCCTATCGACACCTATATCTGAAATGCCTATCGACACCTATATCTGAAATGCCTATAGACACCTATATCTGAAATGCCTATCGACACCTATATCTGAAATGCCTATCGACACCTATATCTGAAATGCCTATCGACACCTATATCTGAAATGCCTATCGACACCTATATCTGAGATGCCTATCGACACCTATTTTTGAAATGCCTATCGGAAACTACATCTGAAATGCCTATCAGCACCTATATTTGAAATGCCTATCGGCAACCATATCTGGAATGCCTATCGGCACCTATATTTGAAATGCCTATCGGCTTCTAAATCTGAAATGCCTATCGGCACCTATTTTTAAAATGCAAATCGGCAACTATATCTGAAATGCCTATCGGCACCTATATCTGAAATGCCTATCGACACCTATATCTGAAATGCCTATCGACACCTAT
Organism: Venustoraphidia nigricollis; assembly: GCA_034508555.1. Lineage (NCBI taxonomy): Eukaryota > Metazoa > Arthropoda > Insecta > Raphidioptera > Raphidiidae > Venustoraphidia > Venustoraphidia nigricollis. The sequence continues at coordinate 9,112 of JAVRKA010001190.1, read as the reverse complement.
ATCTGAAATGCCTATCGACACCTATATCTGAAATGCCTATCGACACCTATATCTGAAATGCCTATCGACACCTATATCTGAAATGCCTATCGACACCTATATCTGAAATGCCTATCGACACCTATATCTGAAATGCCTATCGACACCTATTTTTGAAATGCCTATCGGACACTACATCTGAAATGCCTATCAGCACCTATATTTGAAATGCCTATCGGCAACTATATCTGAAATGCCTATCGGCACCTATATCTGAAATGCCTATCGACACCTATATCTGAAATGCCTATCGACACCTATATCTGAAATGCCTATCGACACCTATATCTGAAATTCCTATCGACACCTATATCTGAAATGCCTATCGACACCTATATCTGAAATGCCTATCGACACCTATATCTGAAATGCCTATCGACACCTATATCTGAAATGCCTATCGACACCTATATCTGAAATGCCTATCGACACCTATTTTTGAAATGCCTATCGGAAACTACATCTGAAATGCCTATCAGCACCTATATTTGAAATGCCTATCGGCAACCATATCTGGAATGCCTATCGGCACCTATATTTGAAATGCCTATCGGCTTCTATATCTGAAATGCCTATCGGCACCTATTTTTAAATTGCCAATCGGCAACTATATCTGAAATGCCTATCGGCACCTATATCTGAAATGCCTATCGACACCTATATCTGAAATGCCTATCGACACCTATATCTGAAATGCCTATCGACACCTATATCTGAAATGCCTATCGACACCTATTTTTGAAATGCCTATCGGAAACTACATCTGAAATGCCTCTCAGCACCTATATTTGAAATGCCTATCGGCAACCATATCTGGAATGCCTATCGGTACCTATATTTGAAATGCCTATCGGCTTCTATATCTGAAATGCCTATCGGCACCTATTTTTAAAATGCCAATCGGCAACTATATCTGAAATGCCTATCGGCACCTATATCTAAAATGCCTATCGACACCTATATCTGAAATGCCTATCGACACCTATATCTGAAATGCCTATCGACACCTATATCTGAAATGCCTATCGACACCTATATCTGAAATGCCTATCGATACCTATATCTGAAATGCCTATCGACACCTATATCTGAAATGCCTATCGACACCTATATCTGAAATGCCTATCGACACCTATATCTGAAATGCCTATCGACACCTATATCTGAAATGCCTATCGACACCTATATCTGAAATGCCTATCGACACCTATATCTGAAATGCCTATCGACACCTATATCTGAAATGCCTATCGACACCTATTTTTGAAATGCCTATCGGAAACTACATCTGAAATGCCTATCAGCACCTATATTTGAAATGCCTATCGGCAACCATATCTGGAATGCCTATCGGCACCTATATTTGAAATGCCTATCGGCTTCTATATCTGAAATGCCTATCGGCACCTATTTTTAAATTGCCAATCGGCAACTATATCTGAAATGCCTATCGGCACCTATATCTGAAATGCCTATCGACACCTATATCTGAAATGCCTATCGACACCTATATCTGAAATGCCTATCGACACCTATATCTGAAATGCCTATCGACACCTATATCTGAAATGCCTATCGACACCTATATCTGAAATGCCTATCGACACCTATATCTGAAATGCCTATCGACACCTATATCTGAAATGCCTATCGACACCTATTTTTGAAATGCCTATCGGAAACCTATTTTTGAAATGCCTATCGGAAACTACATCTGAAATGCCTATCAGCACCTATATTTGAAATGCCTATCGGCAACCATATCTGGAATGCCTATCGGCACCTATATTTGAAATGCCTATCGGCTTCTATATCTGAAATGCCTATCGGCACCTATTTTTAAAATGCCAATCGGCAACTATATCTGAAATGCCTATCGGCACCTATATCTGAAATGCCTATCGACACCTATATCTGAAATGCCTATCGACACCTATATCTGAAATGCCTATAGACACCTATATCTGAAATGCCTATCGACACCTATATCTGAAATGCCTATCGACACCTATATCTGAAATGCCAATCGACACCTATATCTGAAATGCCTATCGACACCTATATCTGAAATGCCTATCGACACCTAGTTTTGAAATGCCTATCGGAAACTATATCTGAAATGCCTATCAGCAACTATATTTGAAATGCCTATCGGCAACCATATCTGGAATGCCTATCGGCACCTATATTTGAAATGCCTATCGGCTTCTATATCTGAAATGCCTATCGGCACCTATTTTTAAAATGCAAATCGGCAACTATATCTGAAATGCCTATCGGCACCTATATCTGAAATGCCTATCGACACCTATATCTGAATTGCCTATCGACACCTATATCTGAAATGCCTATCGACACCTATATCTGAAATGCCTATCGACACCTATATCTGAAATGCCTATCGACACCTATATCTGAAATGCCTATCGACACCTATATCTGAAATGCCTATCGACACCTATATCTGAAATGCCTATCGGAAACTACATCTGAAATGCCTATCGGAAACTACATCTGAAATGCCTATCAGCACCTATATTTGAAATGCCTATCGGCAACCATATCTGGAATGCCTATCGGCACCTATATTTGAAATGCCTATCAGCTTCTATATCTGAAATGCCTATCGGCACCTATTTTTAAAATGCCAATCGGCAACTATATCTGAAATGCCTATCGGCACCTATATCTGAAATGCCTATCGACACCTATATCTGAAATGCCTATCGACACCTATATCTGAACTGCCTATCGACACCTATATCTGAAATTCCTATCGACACCTATATCTGAAATGCCTATCGACACCTATATCTGAAATGCCTATCGACACCTATATCTGAAATGCCTATCGACACCTATATCTGAAATGCCTATCGACACCTATATCTGAAATGCCTATCGACACCTATTTTTGAAATGCCTATCGGAAACTACATCTGAAATGCCTATCAGCACCTATATTTGAAATGCCTATCGGCAACCATATCTGGAATGCCTATCGGCACCTATATTTGAAATGCCTATCGGCTTCTATATCTGAAATGCCTATCGGCACCTATTTTTAAAATGCCAATCGGCAACTATATCTGAAATGCCTATCGGCACCTATATCTGAAATGCCTATCGACACCTATATCTGAAATGCCTATCGACACCTATATCTGAAATGCCTATCGACACCTATATCTGAAATGCCTATCGACACCTATATCTGAAATGCCTATCGACACCTATATCTGAAATGCCTATCGACACCTATATCTGAAATGCCTATCGACACCTATATCTGAAATGCCTATCGACACCTATTTTTGAAATGCCTATCGGAAACTACATCTGAAATGCCTATCAGCACCTATATTTGAAATGCCTATCGGCAACCATATCTGGAATGCCTATCGGCACCTATATTTGAAATGCCTATCGGCTTCTATATCTGAAATGCCTATCGGCACCTATTTTTAAAATGCCAATCGGCAACTATGTCTGAAATGCCTATCGGCACCTAATCTGAAATGCCTATCGACACCTATATCTGAAATGCCTATCGACACCTATATCTGAAATGCCTATCGACACCTATATCTGAAATGCCTATCGACACCTATATCTGAAATGCCTGTCGACACCTATATCTGAAATGCCTATCGACACCTATATTTGAAATGCCTATCGACACCTATATCTGAAATGCCTATCGACACCTATTTTTGAAATGCCTATCGGAAACTACATCTGAAATGCCTATCAGCATTTATATTTGAAATGCTTATCGGCAACCATATCTGGAATGCCTATCGGCACCTATATTTGAAATGCCTATCGGCTTCTATATCTGAAATGCCTATCGGCACCTATTTTTAAAATGCCAATCGGCAACTATATCTGAAATGCCTATCGGCACCTATATCTGAAATGCCTATCGACACCTATATCTGAAATGCCTATCGACACCTATATCTGAAATGCCTATCGACACCTATATCTGAAATGCCTATCGACACCTATATCTGAAATGCCTATCGACACCTATATCTGAAATGCCTATCGACACCTATATCTGAAATGCCTATCGACACCTATATCTGAAATGCCTATCGACACCTATTTTTGAAATGCCTATCGGAAACTACATCTGAAATGCCTATCAGCACCTATATTTGAAATGCCTAACGGCAACCATATCTGGAATGCCTATCGGCACCTATATTTGAAATGCCTATCGGCTTCTATATCTGAAATGCCTATCGGCACCTATTTTTAAAATGCCAATCGGCAACTATATCTGAAATGCCTATCGGCACCTATATCTGAAATGCCTATCGACACCTATATCTGAAATGCCTATCGACACCTATATCTGAAATGCCTATCGACACCTATATCTGAAATGCCTATCGACACCTATATCTGAAATGCCTATCGACACCTATATCTGAAATGCCTATCGACACCTATATCTGAAATGCCTATCGACACCTATATCTGAAATGCCTATCGACACCTATATCTGAAATGCCTATTGACACCTATTTTTGAAATGCCTATCGGAAACTACATCTGAAATGCCTATCAGCACCTATATTTGAAATGCCTATCGGCAACCATATCTGGAATGCCTATCGGCACCTATATTTTAAATGCCTATCGGCTTTTATATCTGAAATGCCTATCGGCACCTATTTTTAAAATGCCAATCGGCAACTATATCTGAAATGCCTATCGGCACATATATCTGAAATGCCTATCGACACTTATATCTGAAATGCCTATCGACACCTATATCTGAAATGCCTATCGACACCTATATCTGAAATGCCTATCGACACCTATATCTGAAATGCCTATCGACACCTATATCTAAAATGCCCTTCGACACCTATATCTGAAATGCCTATCGACACCTATATCTGAAATGCCTATCGACACCTATTTTTGAAATGCCTATCGGAAACTACATCTGAAATGCCTATCAGCAACTATATTTGAAATGCCTATCGGCAACCATATCTGGAATGCCTATCGGCACCTATATTTGAAATGCCTATCGGCTTCTATATCTGAAATGCCTATCGGCACCTATTTTTAAAATGCCAATCGGCAACTATATCTGAAATGCCTATCGGCACCTATATCTGAAATGCCTATCGACACCTATATCTGAAATGCCTACCGACACCTATATCTGAAATGCCTATCGACACCTATATCTGAAATGCCTATCGACACCTATATCTGAAATGCCTATCGACACCTATATCTGAAATGCCTATCGACACCTATATCTGAAATGCCTATCGACACCTATATCTGAAATGCCTATCGACACCTATATCTGAAATGCCTATCGACACGTATTTTTGAAATGCCTATCGGAAACTACATCTGAAATGCCTATCAGCACCTATATTTGAAATGCCTATCGGCAACTATATCTGGAATGCCTATCGGCACCTATATTTGAAATGCCTATCGGCTTCTATATCTGAAATGCCTATCGGCACCTATTTTTAAAATGCCAATCGGCAACTGTATCTGAAATGCCTATCGGCACCTATATCTGAAATGCCTATCGACACCTATATCTGAAATGCCTATCGACACCTATATCTGAAATGCCTATCGACACCTATATCTGAAATGCCTATCGACACCTATATCTGAAATGCCTATCGACACCTATATCTGAAATGCCTATCGACACCTATTTTTGAAATGCTTATCGGAAACTACATCTGAAATGCCTATCAGCACCTATATTTGAAATGCCTATCGGCAACCATATCTGGAATGCCTATCGGCACCTATATTTGAAATGCCTATCGGCAACCATATCTGGAATGCCTATCGGCACCTATATTTGAAATGCCTATCGGCTTCTATATCTGAAATGCCTATCGGCAACTATTTTTAAAATGCCAATCGGCAACTATATCTAAAATGCCTATCGGCACCTATATCTGAAATGCCTATCGGCACCTATATCTGAAATGCCTATCGACACCTATATCTGAAATGCCTATCGACACCTATATCTGAAATGCCTATCGACACCTATATCTGAAATGCCTATCGACACCTATATCTGAAATGCCTATCGACACCTATATCTGAAATGCCTATCGACACCTATTTTTGAAATGCCTATCGGAAACTACATCTGAAATGCCTATCAGCACCTATATTTGAAATGCCTATCGGCAACCATATCTGGAATGCCTATCGGCACCTATATTTGAAATGCCTATCGGCAACCATATCTGGAATGCCTATCGGCACCTATATTTGAAATGCCTATCGGCTTCTATATCTGAAATGCCTATCGGCACCTATTTTTAAAATGCCAATCGGCAACTGTATCTGAAATGCCTATCGGCACCTATATCTGAAATGCCTATCGACACCTATATCTGAAATGCCTATCGACACCTATATCTGAAATGCCTATCGACACCTATATCTGAAATGCCTGTCGACACCTATATCTAAAATGCCTATCGACACCTATATCTGAAATGCCTATCGACACCTATATCTGAAATGCCTATCGACACCTATTTTTGAAATGCCTATCGGAAACTACATCTGAAATGCCTATCAGCACCTATATTTGAAATGCCTATCGGCAACCATATCTGGAATGCCTATCGGCACCTATATTTGAAATGCCTATCGGCTTCTATATCTGAAATGCCTATCGGCATCTATTTTTAAAATGCCAATCGGCAACTATATCTGAAATGCCTATCGGCACCTATATCTGAAATGCCTATCGACACCTATATCTGAAATGCCTATCGACACCTATATCTGAAATGCCTAACGACACCTATATCTGAAATGCCTATCGACACCTATATCTGAAATGCCTATCGACACCTATATCTGAAATGCCTATCGACACCTATATCTGAAATGCCTATCGACACCTATATCTGAAATGCCTATCGACACCTATTTTTGAAATGCCTATCGGAAACTACATCTGAAATGCCTATCAGCACCTATATCTGAAATGCCTATCGACACCTATATCTGAAATGCCTATCGACACCTATATCTGAAATGCCTATCGACACCTATATCTGAAATGCCTATCGACACCTATTTTTGAAATGCCTATCGGAAACTACATCTGAAATGCCTATCAGCACCTATATTTGAAATGCCTATCGGCAACCATATCTGGAATGCCTATCGGCACCTATATTTGAAATGCCTATCGGCTTCTATACCTGAAATGCCTATCGGCACCTATTTTTAAAATGCCAATCGGCAACTATATCTGAAATGCCTATCGGCACCTATATCTGAAATGCCTATCGACACCTATATCTGAAATGCCTATCGACACCTATATCTGAAATGCCTATAGACACCTATATCTGAAATGCCTATCGACACCTATATCTGAAATGCCTATCGACACCTATATCTGAAATGCCTATCGACACCTATATCTGTAATGCCTATCGACACCTATATCTGAGATGCCTATCGACACCTATTTTTGAAATGCCTATCGGAAACTACATCTGAAATGCCTATCAGCACCTATATTTGAAATGCCTATCGGCAACCATATCTGGAATGCCTATCGGCACCTATATTTGAAATGCCTATCGGCTTCTAAATCTGAAATGCCTATCGGCACCTATTTTTAAAATGCAAATCGGCAACTATATCTGAAATGCCTATCGGCACCTATATCTGAAATGCCTATCGACACCTATATCTGAAATGCCTATCGACACCTATATCTGAAATGCCTATCGACACCTATATCTGAAATGCCTATCGACACCTATTTTTGAAATGCCTATCGGAAACTACATCTGAAATGCCTATCAGCACCTATATTTGAAATGCCTATCGGCAACCATATCTGGAATGCCTATCGGCACCTATATTTGAAATGCCTATCGGCTTCTATATCTGAAATGCCTATCGGCACCTATTTTTAAAATGCCAATCGGCAACTATATCTGAAATGCCTATCGGCACCTATATCTGAAATGCCTATCGACACCTATATCTGAAATGCCTATCGACACCTATATCTGAAATGCCTATAGACACCTATATCTGAAATGCCTATCGACACCTATATCTGAAATGCCTATCGACACCTATATCTGAAATGCCTATCGACACCTATATCTGAAATGCCTATCGACACCTATATCTGAGATGCCTATCGACACCTATTTTTGAAATGCCTATCGGAAACTACATCTGAAATGCCTATCAGCACCTATATTTGAAATGCCTATCGGCAACCATATCTGGAATGCCTATCGGCACCTATATTTGAAATGCCTATCGGCTTCTAAATCTGAAATGCCTATCGGCACCTATTTTTAAAATGCAAATCGGCAACTATATCTGAAATGCCTATCGGCACCTATATCTGAAATGCCTATCGACACCTATATCTGAAATGCCTATCGACACCTATATCTGAAATGCCTATCGACACCTATATCTGAAATGCCTATCGACACCTATATCTGAAATGCCTATCGACACCTATATCTGAAATGCCTATCGACACCTATATCTGAAATGCCTATCGACACCTATATCTGAAATGCCTATCGACACCTATTTTTGAAATGCCTATCGGACACTACATCTGAAATGCCTATCAGCACCTATATTTGAAATGCCTATCGGCAACTATATCTGAAATGCCTATCGGCACCTATATCTGAAATGCCTATCGACACCTATATCTGAAATGCCTATCGACACCTATATCTGAAATGCCTATCGACACCTATATCTGAAATTCCTATCGACACCTATATCTGAAATGCCTATCGACACCTATATCTGAAATGCCTATCGACACCTATATCTGAAATGCCTATCGACACCTATATCTGAAATGCCTATCGACACCTATATCTGAAATGCCTATCGACACCTATTTTTGAAATGCCTATCGGAAACTACATCTGAAATGCCTATCAGCACCTATATTTGAAATGCCTATCGGCAACCATATCTGGAATGCCTATCGGCACCTATATTTGAAATGCCTATCGGCTTCTATATCTGAAATGCC
>JAVRKA010001189.1:0-21944 GCA_034508555.1 Venustoraphidia nigricollis | reverse complement strand
GGTTATGGCACTATGTTATAAAATAAAACAATAAGGGCAATAATTGATGTTTGGAAAATAAATAAATTTTAATCTTTATAAAATTTTTCAAAAAATCGGCATATATACCAGACCAATGGTGTGCCGGATTAACGGAATCGCCAGATTAATAGTAGGTTGTTAAAAAAAATACATTATAAACAAGTAGAATAAACTAGTAGGTATATTATGTTGTTTTATTATTAAATAACATACAAAATAAGGAAATAAACTCAACTTTAATAATATTAATGTAAACTAAAATAAAGCTGTTAATTGCACAATGTAATCACAGAATAAATTTCCTCCCCTCGGCGCTCATAACGGCGAATTACTGGAGGGGCAGAATTATCGAAGGTGAAGAAGTTTGAAGTACAGTGAACTCTCTATTTAGTCCACTATATTTCAAACTTCTTAGAGTCTACTGTATTTCAAACTTCTTCTTCACTTTCGCTATCAGACAGAACATTAGGCATGCTCTTATCAGGGATATTGCGATAAAAATCTCTGAAAACGTCTGATATAAGTGGTAAAATACTAATTAGATCAGCTTTTTTTTCTTTTGAGATGGGTATTAATCCTTTGTAAGACTTAGTAAGTTCCGGTGACAAACTAGTAGATTTGCGACGACGTGTAAAGTCAAGCTCTTTAAATGGTGTTTCTGGGTTTAAGGTATTTTTAAATTCCACAACTCCAAAGTTCTGTGAATATCGAAGCCATTGAACACTTCGCAATTTAAATTGACGTCCATCGTTGTCATTCTTCTTTTTTTGAAAAGTATTTTTCAAGAGTTCGGAAAAAGAAAAAAAATCCTCGGTTATCATTTCAGTTACTTGAAACGGCTTTTTCTTTCCAGTTGCTCGAACCAGCTGAAACCAGTCATGTGGGTGGTAAATTGGCCCATTCCAATGCTTCTTCTTTTTTTCTATCAGACTATGGTCAGTGTCTGATTCCATATGGGTGTGTCCTGGGACTAAAAATTTATGGTCAATAAATTCAATATGTGTCAATTCATTCAGGAGAATTAGAAACATACACATCATATGATGATTTTTATTCTGACCCGGACAACTGTCAGAATAAAATATTAATTTTGTTATTGTTTTTGGTAAAGTCTTTATGAACTTGTAAAGACAAGATGCAATTTGGTCTGCACCCCGACCGCCCACTGCTTCATGCCACATAAAACAATAACTTTGGGAGTCAGTACAATCATGTAAAGTAAGGTTGTATGTCCATAATAAACGTCGGTAAAATACAACAGAGGTTTCCAAAAAGGGGGTGGGCAAACATTGTTGTAAGTCGAACGTATAAACTTTCATTTTCGGATCAAGTTTAGATGCTGTTATGTCCTGCTTTTTTCTATTATAAGCATCATCTGCTAACGAGTGGTGATCGACAATTTTGGCTTCTAAAGCTTTTCGGCCTTCTTCAGATTTTTCTAAGTTCTTCTGCATGTGTAGTGTATCACATGTGTTGCATGTATCTTTTTTGGGTTGTTTGATACTAATATTGAGCTCATGAAAAATTTTTTCGTAAATTTTACGTGAAACTGGTCGTTGAACGGTTTTTTTATATTCCTCATACAGCAAACTTAATGTATAGTATGATGGTAAAAATTTTTTTGAAGAATTTCGGCGAGTATAATGACTTTCATAACTTGGTACTGATAAAATATGTATTCTTACTTGTTCTAAATCACGACTGGACCATTTATTTTTAGGTGGGGCTTTACCCCTATTATCATCTGAGCTTATTCCCAAGTATGAAGCCGCTTTAGTTGCCAGAGTAACTTCTATGAATTTGTTTGTTTCACCAAATATTTTCAAGAAACATTTCTTGCAAATGCTGTGTTTTTCTCCTTCCAGTAATACATGATATTTATGGGTTAACAATCTATATTTAGAACTGCTTCCTTCCCCATTTCGAACACGTTCTCTGTTCTTAGTACTAGTGGTAATCAAACTGGAAAGGTACGCAGATCGCTTATTTCTTGATTTCATTGACCAGTATTCCGCAAAGATATTTTGAAGTTTCTGTTCATCAAATTTTGTTGAACACTGCATCCGACATGGTGTTAATTTTTTAAATGTCCGAGCTTTAACTATCTTGCCTTTTTTAGTAAAATATTCTTTTCCTGTATTTCTGAAAATATTTCTTTTTAATCTCGATTCTCGTGTATCTTGTTTAATAGAAATTCGACCTCTTCGCTTATTAGTATTAACGTATTCTGTAGCAGTAGTATTTCCATGATTGTTGATATTCATATCATTATTATCAATATCTTGGTTTTTATCAATTTCATTAGAATCTGTGATGTGTTCTATTTCAGAATCATCTGACGATACATTCGCTAAACAATCTTTAATAGTAACATTCGGATCATCGTCGCTATTGTCACTGAACATAGTTTCCATCTCATTTTCGACTGCATCTATTAAAATAAGAATAAAATTATTAAGAATAATTGCAGATAATATAAAAATTAGTTTGCTGTCATATTTACCCCATATTGTACTTGTACTATCTTGTACAATAATTTCTTGACTAAAGTCAAGATTATCAATACTGATCGAAGTACTATCTAAAATGAAAAAAGCAAATTATTCGTCAAGTTAGTATCATGTAGGTATTTATTAAAAAAGGTATAGAAAAAATCAGACGGTTAAAAAATTAACATTGATAATATTATGCATGTGAATAATTATTTACCTTGCGTAACGGATTTCCCAAATGCTTTAAAGCTTCTTGTACAAAATCCAACGATGCAGCGTTTAAAGCATTTTTTTTCGAGCCGAATCTGCTAGTCGAATCGCAACCACTCAGAGCGTGTAATGCTGGCAAAATACCACAAATATTTTCTCCAAGGGATTGAGCAGCCAGATGACATCCTGAAATGAATTTTTTCTTATAGGAACCGTCGAACCATAGACCTAAACAGCCTAGGCGTGCAAGCTTGTTCCAGAAGTAAATTCCGAGAATGAAAACATCTGTATCAGCGCTAATGATTATGATATGGCCAAGTTTGATTTTCACTGCGTGAAATATATGACCAAACATCCGTGAATCCGCTTCTAAATGGTTAGAATTCAAGTCAGGTACTTCAAAAAATGAAGAACCTTGCAGTTTGAAACATTTTGTTGGATCTTCAAATCCTCCACAAATATATAACTCGCAATCTTCATTTACTTGTGCATATCTAGGGGCAGCAGTACATAGAAATCGAACAAGCTGTAACTTATTTTCAGTGCTTGAAAAGAAATTATTACAATTAGCTGGAATTTTGGTGTGCTCATTTGAAATTATGAAATTTTTCATCTTTTGACCTTTACTCCGTAACGTTGATTCCAAGTATTTTATTGAAATATCATCATATCTGTCAAATACAATATCAACTCGTTTTACATTTGGTTGCGAAAAAAGATTCTGAATTCTATTGAAAAAAGCTTGAGCAAAATCGCCAAATGTGCTGAAATTTTTTAATTGGATTCGATGAACAAGTGCCATAGCATCAACAATGTAAATTTTTGAAAAAGGTAGATTTAAAATATCCTGCCGCGTGTTAGTACCACACTTATAATTATTTTCAATTTCAAGGGCGAGTTGTGATTTTGGAGATTTCCTGTAAAACCCTCCAGCGTCAAAAAGGTAGTTGCAGTAATTCAAAATTTCGAAAGATGCTAAAATTTTTGCATCAAATCCACGTTGATTAGCCAACAAAAATGTTTTCTGAATGAGACTTACATCTGTTGCATCTTGTAACTTTTTATTAGAAGTACTCTTGTTTTGTTTTTCTGAATGAGTTACAAAATTGCTAAATTTATTTTTTTTAATAGGATCAGATAACTTTTTGCTTTTGAGTACGAATCGCTCATCTTCATACGTTCTTAACAGAGCCTCTCCATTTTCCTGTATATTTAGCAAACATTGCACAGAAGATTCTTCAGCAAGTTCACCAGTGTAAATATTTCGAAGCGCGCAATTCGCGTTATCATTATAAGGGTTGCAGGCAATAATATACTTTATTATATTTTGAATATCTTTTTCGTCTTTATTGATCCTGGATTGTGTCCATTCATTATGATAATTAATGTCACTTGTAGAGTCTGCTTGTATTTCGAGATATGAAGAAAAAGCCTCGTGAATACTGTTTTTGAACGGATAAAGGAGCAGCCATCTCTGCATCGCTTCTTCATTTTTAGTAATGCCAATCAATCCTCCAGTAACTGCTGAAGATCGGTTTTGAGACTGTTCTAATGCTAAGTCGGGGCTTACTGCATTAAATTTACCTTCCGTTCGTTTGACGGACACCATTCCTCTCTTCATATCATGTTCAACTTCTAAAGGTAGTTTTATCATATCTTGTAAATAAAGAGTGACTCCACGAATGTAGTTCGTGTGATTCATGGAGAAAAAGTACGGTAACATTTGTCTAGTAGTTAACAAATGTAATTCATAATTACTATTTCTATCAGCCATAACTGAATTTAACAAAATTTCTACCATTTCGCAGTAGTTGTTTAAATATTTAAATACTTGATTTTCAGTGCTCATGGTGCACAAAAAATTTGAAAAATTCATTAAAAAATCTGTAATTATTCTTTTGTATTGATCATGTTTTTCGATTACGCCAGAATGATCTTTATCTACTGTACTTTCTCTTATCTCCTGAAGACAAATATTTAGCTGTTGTAAAAAATCTTGAGAATAATTCATGCATTCTATAAATTCGGCAATTTGTATGCTTCTTAAGGCTTCGTATAAGAGCTTATGTGCTCTAATACCTCTGTTATAATGAGTACCTTTCAGAATTGATGCCAAAGTATTCTCACCATAAATATCGGCTTCAATAAGAATACCGTCGAGTCCACTCTCTTCTACATAATAATTTTTTTGTAAATGAAATGATCCAATTCTCAATATTAAATTGTCAAATTCTTTATTTGTTAGCTGAATATTTTTAGCGATAAGATATATAGCCATGTCACACGAGAGTACTGCTATTTTTTTACCGAGTGCAAGACTTACGTTGACATAATTTTTCATAGCGGTATACACAACGTCTTTGGAAGTCGGTGGCTGAGGTATAACCGGGCTAAATCCAACAGTAGAAACAGGTGCGGTTTCAGACGATAGTATTTGTTGAAATGGAGTCCATCCTGGTACCGAATTTGTAGATGGTCGGCAGAAATTATTTTTTGATAGACTATATTGCAGTCTACACAAGACCCAGAGCAAATTATCAAATTGTAAATTGTTTTGATTATTATTTAATAAGCAGCTACTGTCCTTATAGTCCGGTATTGAAGGCTGCATATTTTCTTGAAAATGAAGAATTGCTTGACAGTTTAAAAATTTTAAATCCAACTCGTTCAACTCTGCTGTAGGTTTCATTTTAATTAAATTAACTTCATTGTCAGTGGATTTTTTTTCTTGATATATCACCATAGCTGTAACATGGGTCTGCCTTTCCCACTTAATGTTTCTTCATTGAAATCATTGTTATCTATAGCTCCATGAAGAAATAACGATGAATCTCGAACTATATTTTTAGGAATAAGCAATTTCTTGTCTATATCTTCACACACAATTGACGTTGTTACTTCATTATCGAGGTTTTTTAATGCTTTGTAACTAATGCTATGCCCACATTTATTCAATATAACGATTAATTGTTTCGATCGAGTCAAATGATGTATAGATTGAGCTAAAGCTATATGCTTTGGAGTGTGTTTCTCAGTAATCGTGAAATACATATCATAAAACACTGATAACGCTCGTCGATTATAATTCTCACTTAATTTGTTATTCTTTGAACTGAACAATGCTTGCATAAACATTTGCCAGTTATTCGGTAATTGACCTTTTTGTAATAACTGTTCAATTAAAATTTCATCACATAAATACCCATCTGGCATTACTTTGGTATTTAGTATTTCTTTTCGAAGTTGTTTAGCTACTTGAACAGTGTAGTTTGTTGAATTTACGGTACGAATATGTTCAATGACTTCATCCAGTGGTATATTGCCCATAAACACCAATGATGATTTTGATCTATCGCTCGGATATGAAAATAAAACATTTTCACCATACTTATCAATGAGCAGTGATTTCATAACGCGATTTTCTACAATTGCATCTTCTATTTCAGTGAGTTCAGCTAGTCGCTTGCCCAAGAATGACACTTCAAAAGAGTGAGATGTTAATTTATCTTTCATTTCATCGATTAGCTTTTCAAATGCCTCCATAAGGATGCCATGTGGTATATTACTTGAAGGTCTGCCTGCTGGATTTTCAGAGTTTCTTGGTTGCCGTAGATAATCACGATAACAATGTTTATGATACCTCACTTCCATTGCAAATAAATCAGCTGGATGTTCGCAAACATGATCTTGTTTTTTTCGAGCAATATTTAAAATTTGTTCCGCTGCTGAAATTTCAGAACATAAAAGAAGAGTTTTGTTCTTATTTCTTGATTGTTTACCACAAATTAAACATTTATTACTTGTATCAATTTTTAATTCACTTCTTGATGACCGACGAACACTTTGGCTACCTGAAACATTTGCTTCTGTAGAGGAAGTGGGAACAGAGGCATTCTCCTGCTTTAGTAATGCTAATTCTCGACGCCTGATTTTCTCTTCACTAATATAAGTTGCAATACAAGCTCGATGCCAAGAACAATTGTGTGCAATAAAGTCTGTATCACTTTCTAATTTCTTACTAATGTCATCTTTTCTGCGATCTGCTGCTCTTTGAATAGTAATAAACGTTTGTAATTTTGGATTTTTCACTAAATCACCCGTTTTATCACAAAACAAACACGACAATTCACTTACTTTTCGCTTCTTTACATTTATCACTTGTAGTGGCATTTTCCGCCCTTTTATTTAAATAAAACACACTAATAAGACACTCAACTGCAAAAAAACTTAAATAATATTACTTAGATACGTAAAAATAAACCGTTATGGGCTACGAATTCTTTTTTACTGACCTTTCCGAGTGCTATGACTCAGCAACGCGTCGAGCGGAGAGAGGGGTGGGGAAAAGGGAAAGGGACCAGTACAGCTGCCGGCAACATGTGATTTTCTATTATTTAGGGTCTCAGGTAAAAGAATTTGAGCATAGTTGCCGGTCCTCACATTTTGCATACTCAACTACCTTTGGCGCCTGGACTATTGTAGAGTTTTAGTGTCAGAAGTAGGATATAGCTGTTTTAATAAATAGCAAGATTTGCACTTAGTTGCAAAATGTTTTAGATGTTAATTTCGTAATAATGTCTTTTTTTAAGTTTCCAACACTTCCTTATAGACGACATTCGCTGTATACGACGTGGCGCTTCCCTCGATGAGTTTTCCTTGTTTCGTACCTTCTGCCGGTACACAGGCCTTGTCTCATATATATAGGGTGGGGCAGAATGGAATCCCTGATTTGGCGGGTGAATTGTGAAAAAAACAGGTCAAGATAAAAGAAAAAGGTTTTTATTTTTGAAAAGTACATATTACGTCATTTTTTTACTTAACTTTTAAAGATAATATCGTCCAAGTGGTGGCCTTGGCGGGCGATGCACATATTGAGCCGTTCAACAAAGTTTTCACATTTCCTTCCAATACTTTGACATCTCCTTGACTTGATATAATTCTCGCCTTGAGTGACATTTCTTTGGAGGATTTATTTTTCCAATAACGTCCTTCCACGGATATAAAATCTCATCGGGTTTTTCTGGCCACTTCCAACTCTTAGTCGTTTTTTGCATAGAACTTATCAGCACACTTTCTTCATTGATATCTAATATCTTTCCAGGAAAATATTCTCCCTCGTAAACAAAAATAACAAAATCTCCTACTTTATAAGTTGACAAAAAATCAACTGGTTGTGGCGGGGTTTTTTCAGAGTTTTCTTTCATAGAGACAACGACGCGATTGCTGGTTATCATTGATTCATCTTCTGAAAACTCAAGCGAAAAGCAAGAATCAGATGATTCTTCTGAACTATCATTTAAAATTTTACGTTTGATTGCACAAATTTTGCTGGAAACATTTACAGCGCGTGGAACTTTTTGTTTTGTTTTGAGTTTTTTAGCATCTTTGTTTCTTTTCTGATCTTCTATTTGCAACTTTTCAGGAGTGTCTGTAAGAATACGTGATCTGCCCTTTTCTCTACCTTTACTATTATTGCGCTCATTTGCCTCACCACTTTCCTCAAATTTTTTTTTGAATTCTTCCACTCTCTTGCGGACGTTGGCTCGAAGTTTTAAAAAATCTGCAATCTGCTTTGTTTTATTAGCGATAGCGCTGTTCCAAATTTTCAAGCTGTCTTTCCCCAATAATCGAGTTACGTGCTTTATTAATCCTTCGGTGCTTGCAAGGAATGGCCATTGTGTTATTATTGTTTTGAGATTTCCCTGTGGATTGATTTGGGCCCTCTGAGTTGGACGACCTTTGTTTTGACATTTTTCAGTCAAATAAAAATACAGACAGCTTGCAATTTCATTACCGCCACGTAGCTATTGTTTCATCCCAGAAATAGCAAAAACCTGTCGTGTTGGTTATATAAAAAACGGTGAAATTAAAGCAACTTAATTCCTCTTGTAAAAAAAAACAGATTCTTGCCCGCAAGGAACTGGTAAAACAGCTTCCAAGTCAAAACATGATACGATCAAATCTTGATTTTTTTTTCGATTTTAAAATATCTTCATTCTTCTCTATTCTACATCTATCTTTGTCCACTATATGCTTCTCATAATCTTCTCGCAGGGTTATTTTCTCAGCTATGGTAGAATTATTATACTGAGCACAAATACTACATTGATCTTTTTTTGGCTTGAAAAAAGACATGTTACATTTCAGCAATCGCCAGAGATCCGTCAATGTATTCCCTTGAAGTTTGGGCACGTAAATAGTGAGACTCTATTCTTGGGAATAATTTTATGTGTTCAACGATTTCATCTGTCAAACCAGCATCCTTCTTCTTTCTTTCGTAAGTACCCCTTTTATCTCCCAAAACAGTTCCACTGCCTATCAGTGCCCTTAAAGAAGTTCTTACTAACTTGTTGCTGATATCCAAAGTCGCCAAGAAAATTTTTTGACAAATCCTAAATGTTTTGAGTTGCTTTGTTAAATTGTAGCTCATGTTAACACCTCTATTTTTGGTTCTGTTTTTTAAAATTCGTCTGTATTTAGTACTAGTTTTCTTGACATGGTTGACAATAAAATTTCGTAGTAAGTTTCGATCACTCAAACCCCAGAATTCTTTATGGATATGCAGTCGATCCTGTTCAGAATATTTAGTAGTACATTTGAATCTACATTTTTTGTCGCAACCAGGTTTTACGCGTCTAGCATCTACTATTTTTTTACTGTCGGAAATATAGCTCTGCTCAGAATTCACTTTTAATTTTTTAATATTCTTTGCCCAATTTTTAGGTTTTCGTTCCCTTTTCCTACATTTTACCTGCTTGTTTTCATTGGGGTTATTGACAATGTCATAATTAATTCCTTCAAAATTTGTGCTGTCTAAAGAATTTTTGATGTCTGTTGGAATATAATCACGATCTTTAACACTGTCATCACTATCAAAATGTAAATTAATATTTTCTCCAAAAGATTCATAATATACAGAGCAGCTGCTATTATTATTTTAGTTTTAAGTCGATCGAATGATCTTCTGATTGATGTGGGATTTATTGTAGCCTAAAAAATATTGAAACATTAGAAATAATGTCTGTATAAATTGGAACACTGATGTTTCAAATATATTTGCATCAATGCGAACAATATTTCAAGACAAACTATATAACGCGATTAAAATATAAGGTGGAAATAAATTTGAATCATAACAAATTTATTCTTAATTGTCGAATGAAATTCAAATTTACGTTCGCTTTTTTGGCGACGGGACGACTGGCCGGTAAATCCAAACAGCTCGAAAATTGGTCCTTGTCTTCGTCACTGTCGAGATTGACGACTTTTGCCGTATAGTAAAAAACAGTATAACTACAAAAAAATGCCCTTACCTGTTCATTTTGTTTTGATACTGAATTTCGAGGCTCTTCTTGATCAGCAGTGAACAGTAACATGTTAAAATACCACAATGTAGGCTTATAAATGTTCACCTGATCTTTTTGATTTCCGAATTTTTTTCAATTCTTTTCGAATAGCACTTCGTAGATTATTTATCTTCTATTTCACAGTATCTATTGTTGGACTTTCATCCGAAGTCTTATGAAAATTTAATAGTTTTTCATAAGCCATACTTTTTTCATGCCTATTTGAATATGCTTTACTTTAATTTTCCATAGACATGAAAACTGTCGATATAAATCGATAAATTCCGTTATAAATGACGTTCTGTTGCTTGGATTTGCCATGTTCAAAAATGATGATCTATTGACTTTATAATTTCTTCTTGAGTCTTTTCGTTTTGACAGAGTACGTGTATACTCGATTGTTTGGAGAGGATGAAAAGCAAGTTGTTTTGACGTAGCGGATGCCAAATTTCAAGTTCCGCAATAATATTCTTGATTGGGCAATTGGTTGGAATAGTAGTTGCTGTTTTAGACAGAAGTTGAATTTCGCACGTAGGTTCTGTAGTTCGCTTTGATATCGCGATGTCCTTGCAGATGTAGTGTGCTTCTTTGTATTCTTGACATTTTTCTAAGCCGTTGAGAAATGAGGAGACAGTTCTTGATTCGGAAACAAGGATAAAAGGTTTTTGTGGCTCGATGTAAAAATATAGGTTTGGATCGTTTTTTGTGAGGTGTAGGTAGAGGAAACATTTGATAGAGATCATAAACAAAAGAGTTAGTTAAGGGAATATCAAATGAAATTACCATTAAATTATCTTGTAGATACGCTTTAGGTTGTATTAAGTTATAATAGACATAAGCGTTCTCTAGAGTAGGTTCATGGGTAGCTCGTAATGATTAGAAATTAGTTTCAACTCTTTTAATAAGGAATTTGGATTAAGTATTTCAAAGTTTACGATTCAGTGATTAATTAGAGTATCTAAGTAGTTATGGATCATGTTTCTACTTTCTAAGACTATTTGGTTTAAGAGAATTAAATGATCATTTATTTCAGTTTCGAATTTGAACCTTGCCTCGTTTGTTGATGTACGTTTTGCGAAGTCACTAAAAAAATTTATATTTTTATTCATAATGTCTGTGTTTTAATACAAGTTTTTAAGTGTTGTGTTAAAATTAGTAATAGTGGATGAAATTATGTTAATTTGTTGTTTCATTAGTATTTGAGTTTCTCTATGTCCATCTATGAGAGATTGGATGGAATTGGTATAGAATTGTGCATCGTCTGCATTTGGTGTGCCAAATAACCATTTGAATCCATTACCGATTCCATTGATTAGACCGCGTTTTATACGTTTTTGAATTGGTTGATGTGCAATTACTGCAAAGTTACGTTCGGACTCTTGAATAGTATTTTTAATGACATTTAACGAATTACCGCAATGAATGTTTAGGTGTTCGCGTTCTAAATAACTACATAAGTTAATAGATTTTTGATAGTAATAGTTACATCCTTTTATGTGTTGTTCGATCAGAGTAAGATTAGTGTAGGTTAGTAAAAATGTATTTGCATTATTGTACCAACTACATGTTGGTTTGTATACGTCATCCAATGATGCTCCAGATTTTTTTGATTTTTCAATTTTATTTTTTTCCGACACATAATGAGTCCTGATAATTTTTATTCTTTTTTTAACATCCTCCACGGTCAAGTTTATATTATGTAGACGCAACATTTCATCACATATTGATTTGTAGGCTTCTAAACGAATATCCCGATTTTTGTACTCTTTCAGACTTAAATCGTAGGTACAGACAGGGATATTGTTTAAAAATCTCTATAAACTTGCATGAACTGTCTTCTGACCATCGCGTTTTATTAGTTTCGGCCATTTTTAATAGGACTGACATGACTGAAAAGTTAAAACCATTTTAACTCACATGACATTTCAACTCACATGATCAGGTCATATGAAACAGCCGTTTACACGGTCATGTGACTGTTCAGATGACATGAATTCATGTGACCTGATCATATCACCTGATCAGTGTCAACGCAGCATTAAGGTTTGAAATATGTTTTATAATTGGATTTGGCTGAACATCTCTTGGGTTGTAGAATCCTCCAGTGGGGCGTTCGTCACTGGGGATTGCGTTAAGTTTAAATGGTTGACATTAGAGTGTTGATTATGAATTTGGTTAGTATTTTGGGAGTTTTGGTTTTGTTTTTGTTGGTTATTATATTGACGTTTGCGACATTTGTGGATGTCGTGTCCCTTGTTTTTGCAATAATTAAAAACTTTTCTTGGGTCATAGCTGTTAGTTTTTTGTACTGTGTTTTGATTTTGATTTCTGTTTGGTATTAAACGAGGCTTTTTCCTACAGTTTTGAGTCGAATGATTGTTCATTTTGCAATAAGAACACCATGTGGTTGAATGTTGTTTTTGATTTCTATTATGGTAATTGTGAATTTTCTCTTCCTGTAGTGCTATCGAAAAGGCTTCGTTCAAATTTGTTATGTCTCTAGCACGTAACATTTGTGAAATATGTAGGTGGCAGTGTAAGATGAATCTGCGTAAGACAGTTTTTTGAATCATTCTCTTCATGGCGTCAATGTCGATTGTGTTTTCTAATTTACTTTCTTCGGCAGTTATGCACTCATTTTTTTATTTGATCAAGTCTTTTATTATATTCAGTCACGGATTCTGTAGGAAGTTGGCGTATGTTGCCTAATTCCTCATGTAATTGTGTGACATTTTTTATTGTGCTATAATACAGTGACAGGCAAACTCGATTAAGCAATGTTTTTTGTTTGTAAATCAAAAAATACGCAAAAAATTTAAGTTCGGCCGATTTTATTATTTGATACTAGTCAATAAAATGTTTTTACACTATGAGTGAAATATGATATCTCGTAAATGGTGGCCTTTTTCCTTGACGCAAATTTGAGCTCGTTTTTTGGCATTTTCCATGACTTTTTGCAATGTTTCAGTCGATATGGCAGCGATTTCACGTCCAATATTACTTTTTAATGCTTGGAGAGTCTTTGGCCGGTCAGCATACACCTTCCCCTTCAAAAATCCCCACAGAAAAAAGTCCGGAGCAGTCAAATCAGGCGATCGGGGCGGCCAATCAAAATCACCATTTTTCGACACTAATTTGGCTGGGAACATTTCGTTCAACAAAGCGATGGTTTGACGAGCTGTATGAGCCGTAGCACCATCCTGTTGAAAGTAGTGGTCTTCCAGGCCATTATTCTCGACCTCTTCACGCAAAAAAGTATTCACCATTGCTCGATAACAGTCACCATTCACCGAAATTGCTTCGCCATCGTCATCTTCGAAAAAGAACGGCCCAATGATGCAATCCGAGCATATTCCGGCCCAAACTGTCACTCGTTTGTCATGGAGAGGCTTTTCACAATATTGTTCTGGATTTTTGTCGCCCCAGAAACGACAATTTTGTTTGTTTACATTGCCATTCAAGTCAAAATGTGCTTCGTCGCTCATGATGATTTTGTTCCAAAAATCATCTTCACTTCTCTCCAAATTTCGCATCGTTTTACCGTATTTTAATCGTCTGGGGTAGTCTTCCGACTTTAATTGTTGAACCATTTTGATCTTGTAAGGGAACAGCTTCAAATCAATGCGTAAAATGCGCCGCATTGACCTTTGACTGATGCCCAAAGCCTGAGCACCGCGTTCAGTCGACAGTTTTGGATCTTCCTGTAAAAGGTCCTGTGCGATGGTGATGTTTGTGTTTGATCGGGCTCTGCGCTGTATGGTACCACGCGACACATTCCTAAGAACACCACTTGACTTGAACTTTGCATATAATGCTCTAATTGTGTTCGCATTAGGTGCTTTTTTTCGAGGAAATTTTGCACGAAATTTACGTTGAGTCAAAACAACTGACTTCTGATTTTCAATGTATAGTTCTACGATATCAGAACGTTCGATTGGTGTGTATTGCGACATGGTGAAAATTCTATTGACGAGTAGTAAATAAATTGACAAACATTTCAGCGGTACGTCAAAACCTGTCAAAGTTATGGCCGGTTCACATTGCTTAATCGAGTTTGCCTGTCACGTTATGACTTTAAAATTGTTTTCAGTTGATGCTATGAAGTGATTTCATTCACATTAATTCATTTATGACTTCACTAGAAATTTGTGATACAACGTACATGAACAATGGTGGCTTTTGTCCTGTTTGAGCTAATTGAAATGCGCTGTTTGTATTTATTATGAATGATTGTAATGTTTTTCTATCACCATTGAAAGGTTTGATAAATTTGAATAGGGTATTTAAATTAAGTTTTTGAGTCGAATTTTCTTCTTCGTCCTCGGAAAGTTGAAGATCTCTTTGTTAGCTATCTGGATTTTGATTTGAGGAAGCCATTGTAGGTAGGAATAGAATACGAGAACGGCTTACTTGTATGTTTTTGCAGACCTCTGGGGTAGCTTTCACGATGGCGCAGACTGTTGGAGTAGCGTCTTCGTGTTGTTTTGCAGACCACTGGGGTAGCTTTCATGACGGCGCAGACTGCTGGAGTAGCGTCTTCGTGTTGTGTTGTCGTACACCGCTGGGGTGCTTCGTTGTTCACAGACCTCTGGGGTGTTGATTGCGGATTTAAAGAGGGTACTTTTTTAGCAAACTTTACTTCTAATAATTCATCTTCTGTTGAAACAACTTGTCCAACATAATATTTTATAGTATCATGATGTTGGAAATTATTTAAGGCCAAATAAGTTTTTCTTATGAAAAACAATCAAAAATGTAGTATTTTTGAAGGAAAAATAAAGTTTATTTCTAAAAAAAATTTTTTTTATTAAAATCAGACGTTTCGCTGTATTAAAGCATCTTCAGTGTTTTAAAAACAAAAAAAAATTGAATCTACAAAAATAAAATCAAAATTTAACATAGATGATATTGTTAATGTAAAGTTACAAGATAAAAATTTTTTAATTTTTTATCAAAATAAATGCAACAAATGCACGTTTTAATCAAACTCACCATTATTTTTAAACGAAGGAGAATTTATTTGTGAAATAAACCATTTTATTATTTTTTTTTATACTATTATAAAATAATAAATATACAAATGTTTGCTTCATGATGAAATGTTTAATTGTATTTAATATAATATAATATTTTATTATTTTTTCCCCAAAAATTTTACCAGTACCCAATCGTTTGTTGTGATATCTTTTACAAGCTTATGGAGTTCGTCCATACACTTTTCCAAATCTTCCTGTTCTCTTATTTCTTCTTCTATATCATCATCATCCTCTTCATAAATTGGTTCGGATAGCCCGCTTTCACTGTCAGCTTTTTCTGTGAAATTCTTGATATGCGTTTATCTTGTGGTTGTAGGTTTGCCGTGTAATTTGAAGTCTCTATAACATTTGTAATTACCTCTGCGTCTCTTCCAATTTTTTTCTTAGGTTTCTTCGGTTCTGTTGGTGTTTGTTTGACAGTCTCTAGCAATAGTTCCTCAAAAGTGCAGCTTCTGTCACTTAGTGTGCTTGAAGATGGTTCAGGCTGATCATTTTCGTGATTATTTGGTGATAATTCATTGTTGTTGGCCCGCAAATTATACTGTTCCCATCTTTTATAAGCCAGAGGATCATATTGTTCCTTTTTAATGACTTTTGAGTCATATGGAAAAATTCCCCCTTTTTTAAAACCGTTAGAGATAACATCTGGCGATATTTGAGACCACACTTTCCCCACCAGCTCGCTAAACTTTTTCTTAGGAATTTTTCGGTCCTCATTATGTTTTTGCCATTCCAATAACATTACGTCCCACTTTACTTCCATCGATTTGAATACGCTTAGGTCTAATGGTACGTTTACACCAGACACTTATTGCACGATATTTATGTCGGACACTCATTTTTGCTAATGTAAACAGTGAAAAATTTCTGTCTGACATATGTATCATGGGTGCGATTACATTTGACAATTCTGTCTGTACATTTATGTCAAGTGTCTGGCGTTAAATCGCATGGACCGTTTATACTCGCCTTCTAGTACTAGAAGTTAATACTGTCCGACATATCTCGACGTTCTCAAATTTGCAATAAATATATTAATAGTTTATACATACCGCATATATTTGTGTCGTACACATCTGCCTTCTCAACGAAACCTGTATTGTGTTGCTTTATGATGAAACTTTCAAAAAGAAAAATTGCTGCAAGTGTGATTATTTTGGATATGTTAAAACAAAAAAGAAAAAAACGTGCTGTATGGGTTCGAGAATGGATTTTAAGACGTGAAGAACAAGGTGCCTACAATCAATTAATGCGTGAACTCAATGTCGAGGAACCATCGCAATTTTTAAATTTCGTACGAATGAAGCAGACTGATTTCGAAAGCTTAGCTAGTAAAATCAGTCCTCTTGTATTTAACCCTCAGTTAATCTGGTGCCCAGATATACTTTAATTTATCTGGTGGAGTCCAAGGGACTCCTTCTTAACAAATCGTTAATTTTTTTTTAATAAAACGACATCCAGTATTAAAAAACTATATATTCGAGTAAGGAACATTACAGTATCAGACTTTTATATCAGACTTTGGTGTTAGTTAACAATTAAGCTTTTTAACAATAGAAAAACAAATTACTCTCTAAATTAAATTAACAAAAAATTGTACCATCTTCTAGCTATAAAAACTGCAAAATTAAATATATTTATCTTTTCACTTATGAGCAACGCAAACAATATTATGAAATTAAAAACAAAATAAAAAAAGGATAGTGTCTCATATTAAAATAAAAAACGTGCAGCACTTAATCTTTGGCTGTCGCAACACAATGGGCGCAAATCTTCTTCGTACACCCCAAACATACTGGCTTCTTACAGCTATGACACAAATATGCAGTCTTTCTTTTTAGGCGCTTGGGACATATATGACAGTATTTTCTTTGGTTTCTTGACAATATGTCATCGTTACCTTGCTGCTCCACTACCAGAGGTACTTTTGTGATGTCAGATATCAACTCACGCAGCTGACGAGGAAGTCTTTCGTTGTATTGTCGGGATTTCAAATTCATCTCATTAAGTTGCTCAGCCAAACTTTTCAAGTAATTTAGACGTGTGATTTTACGGATACCAGCTTGACTTTGATAAATAACATAGCTGTTCCATGCACTCATGTCCAATATTCGGAAAAAAACTGCCATTGGCCAACGACGCGTGCGTCGACTGCACGAATATACAGAGCACTTTTGATCCACAGAATCAACACCACTTTTTGTCGCGTTATAATATTCAATAATTTCAGGCTTTAGAGTTTCAGGATCAATCTTGGAGTCATGATGCATAGTAGAGTACAATACAACAGCTTTATTCTTTTTAGGCACAAAACTGACCAATGTGCAATCTTTAGTAAATCCGAAAATTGAAGTATTCAGCTCCTTGTCTTTGCTTGGTAAAAATTCTTTTGGAATAACAGCTTTGTTCTTTTTCAGAGTACCTACTGTAGTCAATCCATTTTTTAACAGTTCCTGTGAAAGTTCATGCGATGAATACCAATTGTCTGTTGTTACATTCCTATTGGTGTTGAATATTGGCTTACACAATCTCAGAACAGCTTGAGTAGGGATAGGCTTTTTTTTATCTTCTTCTGGCAGTGTGTAAGAATCAGATCCTTTTCCTGTATAGATGTAAGTATTATATACGTAGAATGTTGAAGAGTCAGCTAGGCATTGTACCTTTATTCCATATTTTGCTGGCTTACTGGGGATATACATCTTGAACCTACATCTTCCACGAAAAGCCAGCAACATCTCATCAACAGTGACATTAGCGCCTGGGACATATCTTGCTTGTGAATTCTTATTGAATATTTCAAGTAATTCAGTAATGGCACAAGCTGGATCGATTCTTTGTCGAACATCTCTGTCAGTGAAATCATCAAATCTCAGAGCTAGAAGTAGTATAAGGAAACGCTTTTTTGACATAGATGCCCGAAATAAAGGTCTTCCTGTTCCATCAGTTGCAAATAATGACAATACACTTTCGTGATTCGACTTGAAAGCTGCACTATATAGTAGAAGAGATAGAAACCCTTTTAGCTCTATTTGGTTAGTCTCTTTGAAAGCGTATTGCTCTTTTGATGAATAAGTCTCACGTATTTTTTCCAACTTCTTATTAGTCCATTCTAAAATTGTTTCCAACATTTGAGCATCAAATATAAGCTGAAACGCGTCCAGAGGCGATAGGGGACCATTCTCAGATATCAAATTACTGTGATTTGATGGTAAACGAAGAATATTATGAGACTGTGTGCGAACATTCCTTGACGGAGGATCGCTCGACCACTTGAAACGGTTTTTCCCGTAATAATATTTAGTATTCTCACCCGAGGTTGCCACATCTTCATCATCCGACTCAACTGAACACTCTGATTCAGAGTCATGATCAGAAGGTATGCACTCATCTTCGGAGTCGGAAAGTAGTTCCTCGGGTATAACAGGTCGAGGCACATTTTGCGACTGTTGAAATTCATCATCAGGATCCATATCTTCGTCGTTTAGCCAGCCCATTATGATAGATTCAGCATCTGGTTGATTTAAATTTACTACTTGTCTATTGGAAGCCATTTTGCAGTCTAAAACAAAGAAAATGTATCATTAAACCCAAAAAATGAAATTTATAAAATTAGTAAAAAAGTTACACCAATGTTCTGGTGGAGTCCCGTGGACTCTATGAACGTAATAACTCACCGATGAACAAGCGTAGACGCACGTCCTCTCTCCCCCGAGCGTCGTACACAACTGCAGGAAGATACTGTGATGCACAAACATCTAAGTGTAATATTAAAGTTTATTCAACAATTTGAAAATCGGGCGGAGTCCCTGGGACCTAACAGATCAATTAAGGGTTAAACAAGACACAAAATTAAGAAAAGCGATTAGTGTTAGAGAACGACTTGCTGTCACTTTACGATATCTAGCATCAGGTACGTAGTACATACTTTGGTATGGTTTATTTTGAATAATAATAAATAATAATAATAATTATAATAAGGTATTTGGTAAGAAGCCAATAATATAAAATTGATTTATTAATTTTATATTATTGGCTGCTTACCAAATACCTTATTATAATCTGTTTACCAGCCGTACTAACTTCATAATAATAATAATAATAAAAAACAAGAAAATTTCTGCATTGTCCCCCCAAAAAGTTACCATTTTGCTAGCTGTTCTGTGAGTTTAAGCTAAAGAGAAACATTACGCACAAAACAGCAAAATTAGGAAAATTTGCAAAAATTTATCTTATTTTTTTTCTTATTTGAAGTAATTAAACCGCATTGATTAATTATAATAAATTTCATTTATCAAAGTTTAATATAGTACATTTTTATAGGTGACTCTTATGTCAGTTTGAGTTATTTATTTAGAATACCAAAATGCACAATAAGTTTAATTGTTCCTGAGGTATGCAGAGCCATAATTGCAGTTTTAAAAGACGAATACATCAAGGTAAGATTTTATGCAAATACATTTAAATACAATAAACTTTCTTACATATTTTCATAGCTTTCTGTTTCTGACTGTAAGTATGACACTAAAGTTTGAACCGGCGACAGTTCAGGAGTATTTGAGTTGTCTGTATTTTCAGAAAATCTAGCCTTGTAGTTTTTTGAAGCAGCGACATTCACATGTTGTTGCTGATTGAATTGTTCGCAACTATTTGAGTAGTCGGTATGTTCAGAAAATGAAACAAGTGAACTGGGATTACTGTAATAATTTGAAGCAGCGGCACTGAAACGTTGCTCTTCTTCCGTATTTATATCTAGTATAACCTGTTGAAGTTTTCTTTTCATTTTCATGCGTAAATACTCAGAAGAAACGCTTCTCAGTTCAGAACAAGGCAGTAATAACTACTCAAATAACGCAAAAGAAATACGAGAAGAGTTTAGAGAATACTTTGTTAGCCCCCAAGGGAAGTTTCTTGGCAATACAGATTAATGTAGCCAATGAGATAACTTTTAAATAAAGATATTATAATAAAAAGCAATTTGTTTTACCGTTGATATATTTCCTATCGCTGATCTGCACACTGAACCACTTTGTAAAAACAAAAGTGACTTGAAGTAAGGCCATTTAGAAACATATAATTCATCTGTTCCAGTCCCTGTTTTTTTCTTCGTTGACTTTTTTAATTCACTATTAAATTGATTTCTTAGGTTATGTAGCTTTCTGTTAACTTCCTCTATTGAAATACCAAATTTTGAGGCAATTTCCATTGCAGCATTGCGTTTCTTTACTCTATCTCTGTAAAGCTTACTTTTAATATCCCACAGTTCGGGTTTACTTTGATACATGTCAATCAGTTCATCAATTTCACTTTTTAACCACTCTTTTTTATCCATTTTTCCGCACGACACTTATTTCGTTTACAAAAAGTAGACGGCTGGTCAACTAATGCGATTTCTGTCGTGCGAGTTCCCGCTTGTAAAAAATCAGTGTTTACATTTACACGTATAGAAGTGTCGGATATTTTCCTGTAGTCAGCAGATGTGTACGACACAAATATATGCGGTAAATATAAACTGTTCATACATTTATTGCAGATTTGAGAATGTCGTACATATATTCACACGATAACTTCTAGCAATTTCTAGGCGAGTATAAACGGTTCATGCGATTTAACGCCAGACACTTGACATAAATGTACAGACAGAAGTGTCAAATGTAATCGCACCTTAATGCCTAGTTCGGACTAGGCTAGTATTTTAGTCGAGTGGCGAGTAATTTAGTAGCTAAACTACTCGCTACTGCCCAGAAATCGTTCGCATTACGGTCGAGTACAGTACACAAGTGAGTGGTGTTTTGCAAGATGAACGGGCTGCAACGCAATAAAGTGAATAAATTGATTAAGCTAATCGTAGCGGCTATTTTAGAAGAGGTGGATGAGGAAATTTGTGTGATTAATAAAAAGAAGCTATGGATACGAAAATGGATCGATAGGAGAGATAAACTAGGAGCTACTAATTGTCTTCTAAAGGAATTCGCATTGGAAGATCCCAAAGAATACTTCGATAGTTTGAGAATGTCCGAAAGTTGTGTGAATTTTCTGTTAATGAAAATACACTCTCTAATTCAGCGTAAAGATACCCTTTTAAGAAGTGCGATTCCTGCAATTACAAAATTACAAGCAGTTCTATACTTTCTTGCTACCGGATGTAGTTTAAGGACACTCACACATGTATTTAGACTCGGAAAATCAACTATTTCCGAATTCATCATCGAAGTTTGTGAAGCAATCTACGAATCATTAATCGAATTTATCAAGGTAAGATTAAATAACTATAACAGATTTATTATGAAACATTTATTTATTAAGAGAATCGTTTTCAACATTGTTAGGCATTAACTTTCATTATAAGTGTTTTGTTTGCTCCCATCACTTTTGATTATCAACATTAGCGTTCTGCATTGCTGTTAAAATTAAGTCATTTGATATAATTGTATGGTTACTCTGCGTTTCACTATTGTTTATATGGTCAGATGGAAACATATCTGAGGAAAACTGATAATCCGCAACCTGTTCAGAATGATGTGTAGGTAAAATGGACGAGGAAATACATTCAGTTGCTTGCTCTTCCAAATTATAGATACTGGTGTCGTCATTATAATTTATTGAAGAATCGCTATATGGTGATTCTGTAGCATACGACGACTGTGGCGTTCTGGTGATTCTGTTTTGTTCAGTTGCGTTTTGAAGGTGCTGACGTCGAATTTTATTTATGTAAAGTTGAATGTGCTCTTGTGCTTGTAATGCCAATAGTAAAGGCAAAGATTTCAGTTGAAGACCGACGTGTTTACCGAAGACCTCAAATTCATTTTCTTGGACTGTAGAGTTAGTAGTATCAGCTATCT
>JAVRKA010001188.1:0-22016 GCA_034508555.1 Venustoraphidia nigricollis | reverse complement strand
ATGCCTATCGGCAACCATATCTGGAATGCCTATCGGCACCTATATTTGAAATGCCTATCGGCTTCTATATCTGAAATGCCTATCGGCACCTATTTTTAAAATGCCAATCGGCAACTATATCTGAAATGCCTATCGGCACCTATATCTGAAATGCCTATCGACACCTATATCTGAAATGCCTATCGACACCTATATCTGAAATGCCTTTCGACACCTATATCTGAAATGCCTATCGACACCTATATCTGAAATGCCTATCGACACCTATATCTGAAATGCCTATCGACACCTATATCTGAAATGCCTATCGTAAACTACATCTGAAATGCCTATCAGCACCTATATTTGGAATGCCTATCGGCAACCATATCTGGAATGCCTATCGGCACCTATATTTGAAATGCCTATCGGCTTCTATATCTGAAATGCCTATCGGCACCTATTTTTAAAATGCCAATCGGCAACTATATCTGAAATGCCTATCGGCACCTATATCTGAAATGCCTATCGACACCTATATTTGAAATGCCTATCGACACCTATATCTGAAATGCCTATCGACACCTATATCTGAAATGCCTATCGACACCTATATCTGAAATGCCTATCGACACCTATTTTTGAAATGCCTATCGGAAACTACATCTGAAATGCCTATCAGCACCTATATTTGAAATGCCTATCGGCAACCATATCTGGAATGCCTATCGGCACCTATATTTGAAATGCCTATCGGCTTCTATATCTGAAATGACTATCGGCACCTATTTTCAAAATGCCAATCGGCAACTATATCTGAAATGCCTATCGGCACCTATATCTGAAATGCCTATCGACACCTATATCTGAAATGCCTATCGACACCTATATCTGAAATGCCTATCGACACCTATATCTGAAATGCCTATCGACACCTATAACTGAAATGCCTATCGACACCTATATCTGAAATGCCTATCGACACCTATATCTGAAATGCCTATCGACACCTATATCTGGAATGCCTATCGACACCTATTTTTTAAATGCCTATCGGAAACTACATCTGAAATGCCTATCGACACCTATATCTGAAATGCCTATCGACACCTATATCTGAAATGCCTATCGACACCTATATCTGAAATGCCTATCGACACCTATATCTGAAATGCCTATTGACACCTATTTTTGAAATGCCTATCCGAAACTACATCTGAAATGCCTATCAGCACCTATACTTGAAATGCCTATCGGCTTCTATATCTGAAATGCCTATCGGCACCTATTTTAAAATGCCAATCGGCAACTATATCTGAAATGCCTATCGGCACCTATATCTGAAATGCCTATCGACACCTATATCTGAAATGCCTATCAGCACCTATATTTGAAATGCCTATCGGCAACCATATCTGGAATGCCTATCGGCACCTATATTTGAAATGCCTATCGACACCTATATCTGAAATGCCTATCGACACCTATATCTGAAATGCCTATCGACACCTATATCTGAAATGCCTATCGACACCTATATCTGAAATGCCTATCGACACCTATATCTGAAATGCCTATCGACACCTATATCTGAAATGCCTATCGACACCTATTTTTTAAATGCCTATCGGAAACTACATCTGAAATGCCTATCAGCACCTATATTTGAAATGCCTATCGGCAACCATATCTGGAATGCCTATCGGCACCTATATTTGAAATGCCTATCGGCTTCTATATCTGAAATGCCTATCGGCACCTATTTTTAAAATGCCAATCGGCAACTATATCTGAAGTGCCTATCGGCACCTGTATCTGAAATGCCTATCGACACCTATATCTGAAATGCCTATCGACACCTATATCTGAAATGCCTATCGACACCTATATCTGAAATGCCTATCGACACCTATATCTGAAATGCCTATCGACACCTATATCTGAAATGCCTATCGACACCTATATCTGAAATGCCTATCGACACCTATTTTTGAAATGCCTATCGGAAACTACATCTGAAATGCCTATCAGCACCTATATTTGAAATGCCTATCGGCAACCATATCTGGAATGCCTATCGGCACCTATATTTGAAATGCCTATCGGCTTCTATATCTGAAATGCCTATCGGCACCTATTTTTAAAATGCCAATCGGCAACTATATCTGAAATGCCTATCGGCACCTATATCTGAAATGCTTATCGACACCTATATCTGAAATGCCTATCGACACCTATATCTGAAATGCCTATCGACACCTATATCTGAAATGCCTATCGACACCTATATCTGAAATGCCTATCGACACCTATATCTGAAATGCCTATCGACACCTATTTTTGAAATGCCTATCGGAAACTACATCTGAAATGCCTATCAGCACCTATATTTGAAATGCCTATCGGCAGACATATCTGGAATGCCTATCGGCACCTATATTTGAAATGCCTATCGGCTTCTATATCTGAAATGCCTATCGGCACCTATCTTTAAAATGCCAATCGGCAACTATATCTGAAATGCCTATCGGCACCTATATCTGAAATGCCTATCGACACCTATATCTGAAATGCCTATCGACACCTATATCTGAAATGCCTATCGACACCTATATCTGAAATGCCTATCGACACCTATATCTGAAATGCCTATCGACACCTATATCTGAAATGCCTATCGACACCTATATCTGAAATGCCTATCGACACCTATATCTGAAATGCCTATCGACACCTATTTTTGAAATGCCTATCGGAAACTACATCTGAAATGCCTATCAGCACCTATATTTGAAATGCCTATCGGGAACCATATCTGGAATGCCTATCGGCACCTATATTTGAAATGCCTATCGGCTTCTATATCTGAAATGCCTATCGGCACCTATTTTTAAAATGCCAATCGGCAACTATATCTGAAATGCCTATCGGCACCTATATCTGAAATGCCTATCGACACCTATATCTGAAATGCCTATCGACACCTATATCTGAAATGCCTATCGACACCTATATCTGAAATGCCTATCGACACTTATATCTGAAATGCCTATCGACACCTATATCTGAAATGCCTATCGACACCTATATCTGAAATGCCTATCGACACCTATATCTGGAATGCCTATCGACACCTATTTTTGAAATGCCTATCGGAAACTACATCTGAAATGCCTATCAGCACTTATATTTGAAATGCCTATCGGCAACCATATCTGGAATGCCTATCGGCACCTATATTTGAAATGCCTATCGGCTTCTATATCTGAAATGCCTATCGGCACCTATTTTAAAATGCCAATCGGCAACTATATCTGAAATGCCTCTCGGCACCTATATCTGAAATGCCTATCGACACCTATATCTGAAATGCCTATCGACACCTATATCTGAAATGCCTATCGACACCTATATCTGAAATGCCTATCGACACCTATATCTGAAATGCCTATCGACACCTATATCTGAAATGCCTATCGACACCTATATCTGAAATGCCTATTGACACCTATTTTTGAAATGCCTATAGGAAACTTCATCTGAAATGCCTATCAGCACCTATATTTGAAATGCCTATCGGCAACCATATCTGGAATGCCTATCGGCACCTATTTCTAAATTGCCAATCGGCAACTATATCTGAAATGCCTATCGGCACCTATATCTGAAATGCCTATCGACACCTATATCTGAAATGCCTATCGACACCTATATCTGAAATGCCTATCGAGACCTATATCTGAAATGCCTATCGACACCTATATTATCTGAAATGCCTATCGACACCTATATCTGAAATGCCTATCGACACCTATATCTGAAATGCCTATCGACACCTATATCTGAAATGCCTATCGACACCTATTTTTGAAATGCCTATCGGAAACTACATCTGAAATGCCTATCAGCACCTATATTTGAAATGCCTATCGGCAACCATGTCTGGAATGCCCATCGGCACCTATATTTGAAATGCCTATTGGCTTTTATATCTGAAATGCCTATCGGCACCTATATCTGAAATGCCTATCGACACTTATATCTGAAATGCCTATCGACACCTATATCTGAAATGCCTATCGACACCTATATCTGAAATGATCGACACCTATTTTTGAAATGCCTATCGGAAACTACATCTGAAATGCCTATCAGCACCTATATTTGAAATGCCTATCGGCAACCATATCTGGAATGCCTATCGGCACCTATATTTGAAATGCCTATCGGCTTCTATATCTGAAATGCCTATCGGCACCTATTTTTAAAATGCCAATCGGCAACTATATCTGAAATGCCTATCGGCACCTATATCTGAAATGCTTATCGACACCTATATCTGAAATGCCTATCGACACCTATATCTGAAATGCCTATCGACACCTATATCTGAAATGCCTATCGACACCTATATCTGAAATGCCTATCGACACCTATATCTGAAATGCCTATCGACACCTATATCTGAAATGCCTATCGACACCTATATCTGAAATGCCTATCGACACCTATTTTTGAAATGCCTATCGGAAACTACATCTGAAATGCCTATCAGCACCTATATTTGAAATGCCTATCGGCAGACATATCTGGAATGCCTATCGGCACCTATATTTGAAATGCCTATCGGCTTCTATATCTGAAATGCCTATCGGCACCTATCTTTAAAATGCCAATCGGCAACTATATCTGAAATGCCTATCGGCACCTATATCTGAAATGCCTATCGACACCTATATCTGAAATGCCTATCGACACCTATATCTGAAATGCCTATCGACACCTATATCTGAAATGCCTATCGACACCTATTTTTGAAATGCCTATCGGAAACTACATCTGAAATGCCTATCAGCACCTATATTTGAAATGCCTATCGGGAACCATATCTGGAATGCCTATCGGCACCTATATTTGAAATGCCTATCGGCTTCTATATCTGAAATGCCTATCGGCACCTATTTTTAAAATGCCAATCGGCAACTATATCTGAAATGCCTATCGGCACCTATATCTGAAATGCCTATCGACACCTATATCTGAAATGCCTATCGACACCTATATCTGAAATGCCTATCGACACCTATATCTGAAATGCCTATCGACACCTATATCTGAAATGCCTATCGACACCTATATCTGAAATGCCTATCGACACCTATATCTGAAATGCCTATCGACACCTATATCTGGAATGCCTATCGACACCTATTTTTGAAATGCCTATCGGAAACTACATCTGAAATGCCTATCAGCACTTATATTTGAAATGCCTATCGGCAACCATATCTGGAATGCCTATCGGCACCTATATTTGAAATGCCTATCGGCTTCTATATCTGAAATGCCTATCGGCACCTATTTTAAAATGCCAATCGGCAACTATATCTGAAATGCCTATCGGCACCTATATCTGAAATGCCTATCGACACCTATATCTGAAATGCCTATCGACACCTATATCTGAAATGCCTATCGACACCTATATCTGAAATGCCTATCGACACCTATATCTGAAATGCCTATCGACACCTATATCTGAAATGCCTATCGACACCTATATCTGAAATGCCTATCGACACCTATATCTGAAATGCCTATTGACACCTATTTTTGAAATGCCTATAGGAAACTTCATCTGAAATGCCTATCAGCACCTATATTTGAAATGCCTATCGGCAACCATATCTGGAATGCCTATCGGCACCTATTTCAAAATTGCCAATCGGCAACTATATCTGAAATGCCTATCGGCACCTATATCTGAAATGCCTATCGACACCTATATCTGAAATGCCTATCGACACCTATATCTGAAATGCCTATCGAGACCTATATCTGAAATGCCTATCGACACCTATATTATCTGAAATGCCTATCGACACCTATATCTGAAATGCCTATCGACACCTATATCTGAAATGCCTATCGACACCTATATCTGAAATGCCTATCGACACCTATTTTTGAAATGCCTATCGGAAACTACATCTGAAATGCCTATCAGCACCTATATTTGAAATGCCTATCGGCAACCATGTCTGGAATGCCCATCGGCACCTATATTTGAAATGCCTATTGGCTTTTATATCTGAAATGCCTATCGGCACCTATATCTGAAATGCCTATCGACACTTATATCTGAAATGCCTATCGACACCTATATCTGAAATGCCTATCGACACCTATATCTGAAATGATCGACACCTATTTTTGAAATGCCTATCGGAAACTACATCTGAAATGCCTATCAGCACCTATATTTGAAATGCCTATCGGCAACCATATCTGGAATGCCTATCGGCACCTATATTTGAAATGCCTATCGGCTTCTATATCTGAAATGCCTATCGGCACCTATTTTTAAAATGCCAATCGGCAACTATATCTGAAATGCCTATCGGCACCTATATCTGAAATGCCTATCGACACCTATATCTGAAATGCCTATCGACACCTATATCTGAAATGCCTTTCGACACCTATATCTGAAATGCCTATCGACACCTATATCTGAAATGCCTATCGACACCTATATCTGACATGCCTATCGACACCTATATCTGAAATGCCTATTGACACCTATATCTGAAATGCCTATCGACACCTATTTTTGAAATGCCTATCGTAAACTACATCTGAAATGCCTATCAGCACCTATATTTGGAATGCCTATCGGCAACCATATCTGAAATGCCTATCGGCACCTATATTTGGAATGCCTATCGGCTTCTATATCTGAAATGCCTATCGGCACCTATTTTTAAAATGCCAATCGGCAACTATAACTGAAATGCCTATCGGCACCTATATCTGAAATGCCTATCGACACCTATATCTGAAATGCCTATCGACACCTATATCTGAAATGCCTATCGACACCTATATCTGAAATGCCTATCGACACCTATATCTGAAATGTCTATCGACACCTATATCTGAAATGCCTATCGACACCTATATCTGAAATGCCTATCGACACCTATATCTGAAATGCCTATCGACACCTATTTTTGAAATGCCTATCGGAAACTACATCTGAAATGCCTATCAGCACCTATATTTGAAATGCCTATCGGCAACCATATCTGGAATGCCTATCGGCACCTATATTTGAAATGCCTATCGGCTTCTATATCTGAAATGCCTATCGGCACCTATTTTTAAAATGCCAATCGGCAACTATATCTGAAATGCCTATCGGCACCTATATCTGAAATGCCTATCGACACCTACATCTGAAATGCCTATCGACACCTATATCTGAAATGCCTATCGACACCTATATCTGAAATGCCTATCGACACCTATATCTGAAATGCCTATCGACACCTATATCTGAAATGCCTATCGACACCTATATCTGAAATGCCTATCGACACCTATATCTGGAATGCCTATCGACACCTATTTTTTAAATGCCTATCGGAAACTACATCTGAAATGCCTATCAGCACCTATATTTGAAATGCCTATCGGCAACCATATCTGGAATGCCTATCGGCACCTATATTTGAAATGCCTATCGGCTTCTATATCTGAAATGCCCATCGGCACCTATTTTAAAATGCCAATCGGCAACTATATCTGAAATGCCTATCGGCACCTATATCTGAAATGCCTATCGACACCTATATCTGAAATGCCTATCGACACCAATATCTGAAATGCCTATCGACACCTATATCTGAAAGGCCTATCGATACCTATATCTGAAATGCCTATCGACACCTATATCTGAAATGCCTATCGACACCTATATCTGAAATACCTATCGAC
Organism: Venustoraphidia nigricollis; assembly: GCA_034508555.1. Lineage (NCBI taxonomy): Eukaryota > Metazoa > Arthropoda > Insecta > Raphidioptera > Raphidiidae > Venustoraphidia > Venustoraphidia nigricollis. The sequence goes on along the minus strand of JAVRKA010001188.1, from coordinate 14,258 downwards.
ACCTATATCTGAAATGCCTATCGACACCTATATCTGAAATGCCTATTGACACCTATTTTTGAAATGCCTATCGGAAACTACATCTGAAATGCCTATCAGCACCTATATTTGAAATGCCTATCGGCAACCATATCTGGAATGCCTATCGGCACCTATATTTGAAATGCCTATCGGCTTCTATATCTGAAATGCCTATCGGCACCTATTTCTAAATTGCCAATCGGCAACTATATCTGAAATGCCTATCGGCACCTATATCTGAAATGCCTATCGACACCTATATCTAAAATGCCTATCGACACCTATATCTGAAATACCTATCGACACCTATATCTGAAATGCCTATCGACACCTATATCTGAAATGCCTATCGACACCTATATCTGAAATGCCTATCGACACCTATATTTGAAATGCCTATCGACACCTATATCTGAAATGCCTATCGACACCTATATCTGAAATGCCTATCGACACCTATTTTTGAAATGCCTATCGGAAACTACATCTGAAATGCCTATCAGCACCTATATTTGAAATGCCTATCGGCAACCATATCTGGAATGCCTATCGGCACCTATATTTGAAATGCCTATCGGCTTCTATATCTGAAATGCCTATCGGCACCTATTTTTAAAATGCCAATCGGCAACTATATCTGAAATGCCTATCGGCACCTATATCTGAAATGCCTATCGACACTTATATCTGAAATGCCTATCGGCACCTATATCTGAAATGCCTATTGACACCTATATCTGAAATGCCTATCGACACCTATTTTTGAAATGCCTATCGGAAACTACATCTGAAATGCCTATCAGCACCTATATTTGAAATGCCTATCGGCAACCATATCTGGAATGCCTATCGGCACCTATATTTGAAATGCCTATCGGCTTCTATATCTGAAATGCCTATCGGCACCAATTTTTAAAATGCCAATCGGCAACTATATCTGAAATGCCTATCGGCACCTATATCTGAAATGCCTATCGACACCTATATCTGAAATGCCTATCGACACCTATATCTGCAATGCCTTTCGACACCTATATCTGAAATGCCTATCGACACCTATATCTGAAATGCCTATCGACACCTATATCTGAAATGCCTATCGACACCTATATCTGAAATGCCTATCGACACCTATATCTGAAATGCCTATCGACACCTATATCTGAAATGCCTATCGACACCTATTTTTGAAATGCCTATCGTAAACTACATCTGAAATGCCTATCAGCACCTATATTTGGAATGCCTATCGGCAACCATATCTGGAATGCCTATCTGCACCTATATTTGAAATGCCTATCGGCTTCTATATCTGAAATGCCTATCGGCACCTATTTTTAAAATGCAAATCGGCAACTATATCTGAAATGCCTATCGGCACCTATATCTGAAATGCCTATCGACACCTATATCTGAAATGCCTATCGACACCTATATCTGAAATGCCTATCGACACCTATATCTGAAATGCCTATCGACACCTATATCTGAAATGCCTATCGACACCTATTTTTGAAATGCCTATCGGAAACTACATCTGAAATGCCTATCAGCACCTATATTTGAAATGCCTATCTGCAACCATATCTGGAATGCCTATCGGCACCTATATTTGAAATGCCTATCGGCTTCTATATCTGAAATGACTATCGGCACCTATTTTTAAAATGCCAATCGGCAACTATATCTGAAATGCCTATCGGCACCTATATCTGAAATGCCTATCGACACCTATATCTGAAATGCCTATCGACACCTATATCTGAAATGCCTATCGACACCTATATCTGAAATGCCTATCGACACCTATATCTGAAATGCCTATCGACACCTATATCTGAAATGCCTATCGACACCTATATCTGAAATGCCTATCGACACCTATATCTGGAATGCCTATCGACACCTATTTTTTAAATGCCTATCGGAAACTACATCTGAAATGCCTATCAGCACCTATATTTGAAATGCCTATCGGCAACCATATCTGGAATGCCTATCGGCACCTATATTTGAAATGCCTATCGGCTTCTATATCTGAAATGCCTATCGGCACCTATTTTAAAATGCCAATCGGCAACTATATCTGAAATGCCTATCGGCACCTATATCTGAAATGCCTATCGACACCTATATCTGAAATGCCTATCGACACCTATATCTGAAATGCCTATCGACACCTATATCTGAAATGCCTATCGATACCTATATCTGAAATGCCTATCGACACCTATATCTGAAATGCCTATCGACACCTATATCTGAAATGCCTATCGACACCTATATCTGAAATGCCTATCGACACCTATATCTGAAATGCCTATTGACACCTATTTTTGAAATGCCTATCGGAAACTACATCTGAAATGCCTATCAGCACCTATATTTGAAATGCCTATCGGCTTCTATATCTGAAATGCCTATCGGCACCTATTTTAAAATGCCAATCGGCAACTATATCTGAAATGCCTATCGGCACCTATATCTGAAATGCCTATCGACACCTATATCTGAAATGCCTATCAGCACCTATATTTGAAATGCCTATCGGCAACCATATCTGGAATGCCTATCGGCCCTATATTTGAAATGCCTATCGACACCTATATCTGAAATGCATATAGACACCTATATCTGAAATGCCTATCGACACCTATATCTGAAATGCCTATCGACACCTATATCTGAAATGCCTATCGACACCTATATCTGAAATGCCTATCGACACCTATATCTGAAATGCCTATCGACACCTATTTTTTAAATGCCTATCGGAAACTACATCTGAAATGCCTATCAGCACCTATATTTGAAATGCCTATCGGCAACCATATCTGGAATGCCCATCGGCACCTATATTTGAAATGCCTATCGGCTTCTATATCTGAAATGCCTATCGGCACCTATTTTTAAAATGCCAATCGGCAACTATATCTGAAATGCCTATCGGCACCTGTATCTGAAATGCCTATCGACACCTATATCTGAAATGCCTATCGACACCTATATCTGAAATGCCTATCGACACCTATATCTGAAATGCCTATCGACACCTATAATATGTGAAATGCCTATCGACACCTATATCTGAAATGCCTATCGACACCTATATCTGAAATGCCTATCGACACCTATTTTTGAAATGCCTATCGGAAACTACATCTGAAATGCCTATCAGCACCTATATTTGAAATGCCTATCGGCAACCATATCTGGAATGCCTATCGGCACCTATATTTGAAATGCCTATCGGCTTCTATATCTGAAATGCCTATCGGCACCTATTTTTAAAATGCCAATCGGCAACTATATCTGAAATGCCTATCGGCACCTATATCTGAAATGCTTATCGACACCTATATCTGAAATGCCTATCGACACCTATATCTGAAATGCCTATCGACACCTATATCTGAAATGCCTATCGACACCTATATCTGAAATGCCTATCGACACCTATATCTGAAATGCCTATCGACACCTATATCTGAAATGCCTATCGACACCTATATCTGAAATGCCTATCGACACCTATATCTGAAATGCCTATCGACACCTATTTTTGAAATGCCTATCGGAAACTACATCTGAAATGCCTATCAGCACCTATATTTGAAATGCCTATCGGCAGACATATCTGGAATGCCTATCGGTACCTATATTTGAAATGCCTATCGGCTTCTATATCTGAAATGCCTATCGGCACCTATTTTTAAAATGCCAATCGGCAACTATATCTGAAATGCCTATCGGCACCTATATCTGAAATGCCTATCGACACCTATATCTGAAATGCCTATCGACACCTATATCTGAAATGCCTATCGACACCTATATCTGAAATGCCTATCGACACCTATATCTGAAATGCCTATCGACACCTATATCTGAAATGCCTATCGACACCTATATCTGAAATGCCTATCGACACCTATATCTGAAATGCCTATAGACACCTATTTTTGAAATGCCTATCGGAAACTACATCTGAAATGCCTATCAGCACCTATATTTGAAATGCCTATCGGGAACCATATCTGGAATGCCTATCGGCACCTATATTTGAAATGTCTATCGGCTTCTATATCTGAAATGCCTATCGGCACCTATTTTTAAAATGCCAATCGGCAACTATATCTGAAATGCCTATCGGCACCTATATCTGAAATGCCTATCGACACCTATATCTGAAATGCCTATCGACACCTATATCTGAAATGCCTATCGACACCTATATCTGAAATGCCTATCTACACCTATATCTGAAATGCCTATCGACACCTATATCTGAAATGCCTATCGACACCTATATCTGAAATGCCTATCGACACCTATATCTGGAATGCCTATCGACACCTATTTTTGAAATGCCTATCGGAAACTACATCTGAAATGCCTATCAGCACTTATATTTGAAATGCCTATCGGCAACCATTTCTGGAATGCCTATCGGCACCTATATTTGAAATGCCTATCGGCTTCTATATCTGAAATGCCTATCGGCACCTATTTTTAAAATGCCAATCGGCAACTATATCTGAAATGCCTATCGGCACCTATATCTGAAATGCTTATCGACACCTATATCTGAAATGCCTATCGACACCTATATCTGAAATGCCTATCGACACCTATATCTGAAATGCCTATCGACACCTATATCTGAAATGCCTATCGACACCTATATCTGAAATGCCTATCGACACCTATATCTGAAATGCCTATCGACACCTATATCTGAAATGCCTATCGACACCTATATCTGAAATGCCTATCGACACCTATTTTTGAAATGCCTATCGGAAACTACATCTGAAATGCCTATCAGCACCTATATTTGAAATGCCTATCGGCAGACATATCTGGAATGCCTATCGGTACCTATATTTGAAATGCCTATCGGCTTCTATATCTGAAATGCCTATCGGCACCTATTTTTAAAATGCCAATCGGCAACTATATCTGAAATGCCTATCGGCACCTATATCTGAAATGCCTATCGACACCTATATCTGAAATGCCTATCGACACCTATATCTGAAATGCCTATCGACACCTATATCTGAAATGCCTATCGACACCTATATCTGAAATGCCTATCGACACCTATATCTGAAATGCCTATCGACACCTATATCTGAAATGCCTATCGACACCTATATCTGAAATGCCTATAGACACCTATTTTTGAAATGCCTATCGGAAACTACATCTGAAATGCCTATCAGCACCTATATTTGAAATGCCTATCGGGAACCATATCTGGAATGCCTATCGGCACCTATATTTGAAATGCCTATCGGCTTCTATATCTGAAATGCCTATCGGCACCTATTTTTAAAATGCCAATCGGCAACTATATCTGAAATGCCTATCGGCACCTATATCTGAAATGCCTATCGACACCTATATCTGAAATGCCTATCGACACCTATATCTGAAATGCCTATCGACACCTATATCTGAAATGCCTATCTACACCTATATCTGAAATGCCTATCGACACCTATATCTGAAATGCCTATCGACACCTATATCTGAAATGCCTATCGACACCTATATCTGGAATGCCTATCGACACCTATTTTTGAAATGCCTATCGGAAACTACATCTGAAATGCCTATCAGCACTTATATTTGAAATGCCTATCGGCAACCATATCTGGAATGCCTATCGGCACCTATATTTGAAATGCCTATCGGCTTCTATATCTGAAATGCCTATCGGCACCTATTTTAAAATGCAAATCGGCAACTATATCTGAAATGCCTATCGGCACCTATATCTGAAATGCCTATCGACACCTATATCTGAAATGCCTATCGACACATATATCTGAAATGCCTATCGACACCTATATCTGAAATGCCTATCGATACCTATATCTGAAATGCCTATCGACACCTATATCTGAAATGCCTATCGACACCTATATCTGAAATGCCTATCGACACCTATATCTGAAATGCCTATCGACACATATATCTGAAATGCCTATTGACACCTATTTTTGAAATGCCTATAGGAAACTTCATCTGAAATGCCTATCAGCACCTATATTTGAAATGCCTATCGGCAACCATATCTGGAATGCCTATCGGCACCTATTTCTAAATTGCCAATCGGCAACTATATCTGAAATGCCTATCGGCACCTATATCTGAAATGCCTATCGACACCTATATCTGAAATGCCTATCGACACCTATATCTGAAATGCCTATCGACACCTATATCTGAAATGCCTATCGACACCTATATTATCTGAAATGCCTATCGACACCTGTATCTGAAATGCCTATCGACACCTATATCTGAAATGCCTATCGACACCTATATCTGAAATGCCTATCGACATTTATTTTTGAAATGCCTATCGGAAACTACATCTGAAATGCCTATCAGCACCTATATTTGAAATGCCTATCGGCAACCATGTCTGGAATGCCCATCGGCACCTATATTTGAAATGCCTATTGGCTTTTATATCTGAAATGCCTATCGGCACCTATTTTTAAAATGCCAATCGGCAACTATATCTGAAATGCCTATCGGCACCTATATCTGAAATGCCTATCGACACTTATATCTGAAATGCCTATCGACACCTATATCTGAAATGCCTATCGACACCTATATCTGAAATGATCGACACCTATTTTTGAAATGCCTATCGGAAACTACATCTGAAATGCCTATCAGCACCTATATTTGAAATGCCTATCGGCAACCATATCTGGAATGCCTATCGGCACCTATATTTGAAATGCCTATCGGCTTCTATATCTGAAATGCCTATCGGCACCTATTTTTAAAATGCCAATCGGCAACTATATCTGAAATGCCTATCGGCACCTATATCTGAAATGCCTATCGACACCTATATCTGAAATGCCTATCGACACCTATATCTGAAATGCCTATCGACACCTATATCTAAAATGCCTATCGAGACCTATATCTGAAATGCCTATCGACACCTATATCTGAAATGCCTATCGACACCTATATCTGAAATGCCTATCGACACCTATATCTGAAATGCCTATCGACACCTATTTTTGAAATGCCTATCGGAAACTACATCTGAAATGCCTATCAGCACCTATATTTGAAATGCCTATCGGCAACCATATCTGGAATGCCTATCGGCACCTATATTTGAAATGCCTATCGGCTTCTATATCTGAAATGCCTATCGGCACCTATTTTTAAAATGCCAATCGGCAACTATATCTGAAATGCCTATCGGCACCTATATCTGAAATGCCTATCGACACCTATATCTAAAATGCCTATCGACACCTATATCTGAAATGCCTATCGACACCTATATCTGAAATGCCTATCGACACCTATATCTGAAATGCCTATCGACACCTATATCTGAAATGCCTATCGACACCTATATCTGAAATGCCTATCGACACCTATATCTGAAATGCCTATCGACACCTATTTTTGAAATGCCTATCGGAAACTACATCTGAAATGCCTATCAGCACCTATATTTGAAATGCCTATCGGCAACCATGTCTGGAATGCCCATCGGCACCTATATTTGAAATGCCTATTGGCTTTTATATCTGAAATGCCTATCGGCACCTATTTTTAAAATGCCAATCGGCAACTATATCTGAAATGCCTATCGGCACCTATATCTGAAATGCCTATCGACACTTATATCTGAAATGCCTATCGACACCTATATCTGAAATGCCTATCGACACCTATATCTGAAATGATCGACACCTATTTTTGAAATGCCTATCGGAAACTACATCTGAAATGCCTATCAGCACCTATATTTGGAATGCCTATCGGCAACCATATCTGAATGCCTATCGGCACCTATATTTGGAATGCCCTATCGGCTTCTATATCTGAAATGCCTATCGGCACCTATTTTTAAAATGCCAATCGGCAACTATAACTGAAATGCCTATCGGCACCTATATCTGAAATGCCTATCGACACCTATATCTGAAATGCCTATCGACACCTATATCTGAAATGCCTATCGACACCTATATCTGAAATGCCTATCGACTCCTATATCTGAAATGCCTATCGACACCTATATCTGAAATGCCTATCGACACCTATATCTGAAATGTCTATCGACACCTATATCTGAAATGCCTATCGACACCTATTTTTGAAATGCCTATCGGAAACTACATCTGAAATGCCTATCAGCACCTATATTTGAAATGCCTATCGGCAACCATATCTGGAATGCCTATCGGCACCTATATTTGAAATGCCTATCGGCTTCTATATCTGAAATGCCTATCGGCACCTATTTTTAAAATGCCAATCGGCAACTATATCTGAAATGCCTATCGGCACCTATATCTGAAATGCCTATCGACACCTACATCTGAAATGCCTATCGACACCTATATCTGAAATGCCTATCGACACCTATATCTGAAATGCCTATCGACACCTATATCTAAAATGCCTATCGACACTATATCTGGAATGCCTATCGACACCTATTTTTTAAATGCCTATCGGAAACTACATCTGAAATGCCTATCAGCACCTATATTTGAAATGCCTATCGGCAACCATATCTGGAATGCCTATCGGCACCTATATTTGAAATGCCTATCGGCTTCTATATCTGAAATGCCTATCGGCACCTATTTTAAAATGCCAATCGGCAACTATATCTGAAATGCCTATCGGCACCTATATCTGAAATGCCTATCGAAACCTATATCTGAAATGCCTATCGACACCTATATCTGAAATGCCTATCGACACCTATATCTGAAATGCCTATCGATACCTATATCTGAAATGCCTATCGACACCTATATCTGAAATGCCTATCGACACATATATCTGAAATGCCTATCGACACCTATATCTGAAATGCCTATCGACACCTATATCTGAAATGCCTATTGACACCTATTTTTGAAATGCCTATCGGAAACTACATCTGAAATGCCTATCAGCACCTATATTTGAAATGCCTATCGGGCAACCATATCTGGAATGCCTATCGGCACCTATATTTGAAATGCCTATCGGCTTCTATATCTGAAATGCCTATCGGCACCTATTTCTAAATTGCCAATCGGCAACTATATCTGAAATGCCTATCGGCACCTATATCTGAAATGCCTATCGACACCTATATCTAAAATGCCTATCGACACCTATATCTGAAATACCTATCGACACCTATATCTGAAATGCCTATCGACACATATATCTGAAATGCTATCGACACCTATATCTGAAATGCCTATCGACACCTATATTTGAAATGCCTATCGACACCTATATCTGAAATGCCTATCGACACCTATATCTGAAATGCCTATCGACACCTATTTTTGAAATGCCTATCGGAAACTACATTTGAAATGCCTATCAGCACCTATATTTGAAATGCCTATCGGCAACCATATCTGGAATGCCTATCGGCACCTATATTTGAAATGCCTATCGGCTTCTATATCTGAAATGCCTATCGGCACCTATTTTTAAAATGCCAATCGGCAACTATATCTGAAATGCCTATCGGCACCTATATCTGAAATGCCTATCGACACTTATATCTGAAATGCCTATCGGCACCTATATCTGAAATGCCTATCGACACCTATATCTGAAATGCTTATCGACACCTATATCTGAAATGCCTATCGACACCTATATCTGAAATGACTATCGACACCTATATCTGAAATGCCTATCGACACTATATCTGAAATGCCTATCGACACCTATTTTTGAAATGCCTATCGGAAACTACATCTGAAATGCCTATCAGCACCTATATTTGAAATGCCTATCGGCAACCATATCTGGAATGCCTATCGGCACCTATATTTGAAATGCCTATCGGCTTCTATATCTGAAATGCCTATCGGCACCTATTTTAAAATGCCAATCGGCAACTATATCTGAAATGCCTATCGGCACCTATTTCTGAAATGCCTATCGACACCTATATCTGAAATGCCTATCGACACCTATATCTGAAATGCCTTTCGACACCTATATCTGAAATGCCTATCGACACCTATATCTGAAATGCCTATCGACACCTATATCTGAAATGCCTATCGACACCTATATCTGAAATGCCTATCGACACCTATATCTGAAATGCCTATCGACACCTATTTTTGAAATGCCTATCGTAAACTACATCTGAAATGCCTATCAGCACCTATATTTGGAATGCCTATCGGCAACCATATCTGGAATGCCTATCGGCACCTATATTTGAAATGCCTATCGGCTTCTATATCTGAAATGCCTATCGGCACCTATTTTTAAAATGCCAATCGGCAACTATATCTGAAATGCCTATCGGCACCTATATCTGAAATGCCTATCGACACCTATATCTGAAATGCCTATCGACACCTATATCTGAAATGCCTATCGACACCTATATCTGAAATGCCTATCGACACCTATATCTGAAATGCCTATCGACACCTATTTTTGAAATGCCTATCGGAAACTACATCTGAAATGCCTATCAGCACCTATATTTGAAATGCCTATCGGCAACCATATCTGGAATGCCTATCGGCACCTATATTTGAAATGCCTATCGGCTTCTATATCTGAAATGACTATCGGCACCTATTTTTAAAATGCCAATCGGCAACTATATCTGAAATGCCTATCGGCACCTATATCTGAAATGCCTATCGACACCTATATCTGAAATGCCTATCGACACCTATATCTGAAATGCCTATCGACACCTATATCTGAAATGCCTATCGACACCTATATCTGAAATGCCTATCGACACCTATATCTGAAATGCCTATCGACACCTATATCTGAAATGCCTATCGACACCTATATCTGGAATGCCTATCGACACCTATTTTTTAAATGCCTATCGGAAACTACATCTGAAATGCCTATCAGCACCTATATTTGAAATGCCTATCGGCAACCATATCTAAAATGCCTATCGGCACCTATATTTGAAATGCCTATCGGCTTCTATATCTGAAATGCTATCGGCACCTATTTTAAAATGCCAATCGGCAACTATATCTGAAATGCCTATCGGCTCCTATATCTGAAATGCCTATCGACACCTATATCTGAAATGCCTATCGACACCTATATCTGAAATGCCTATCGACACCTATATCTGAAATGCCTATCGATACCTATATCTGAAATGCCTATCGACACCTATATCTGAAATGCCTATCGACACCTATATCTGAAATGCCTATCGACACCTATATCTGAAATGCCTATCGACACCTATATCTGAAATGCCTATTGACACCTATTTTTGAAATGCCTATCGGAAACTACATCTGAAATGCCTATCAGCACCTATATTTGAAATGCCTATCGGCTTCTATATCTGAAATGCCTATCGGCACCTATTTTAAAATGCCAATCGGCAACTATATCTGAAATGCCTATCGGCACCTATATCTGAAATGCCTATCGACACCTATATCTGAAATGCCTATCAGCACCTATATTTGAAATGCCTATCGGCAACCATATCTGGAATGCCTATCGGCACCTATATTTGAAATGCCTATCGACACCTATATCTGAAATGCCTATCGACACCTATATCTGAAATGCCTATCGACACCTATATCTGAAATGCCTATCGACACCTATATCTGAAATGCCTATCGACACCTATATCTGAAATGCCTATCGACACCTATATCTGAAATGCCTATCGACACCTATTTTTTAAATGCCTATCGGAAACTACATCTGAAATGCCTATCAGCACCTATATTTGAAATGCCTATCGGCAACCATATCTGGAATGCCCATCGGCACCTATATTTGAAATGCCTATCGGCTTCTATATCTGAAATGCCTATCGGCACCTATTTTTAAAATGCCAATCGGCCACTATATCTGAAATGCCTATCGGCACCTGTATCTGAAATGCCTATCGACACCTATATCTGAAATGCCTATCGACACCTATATCTGAAATGCCTATCGACACCTATATCTGAAATGCCTATCGACACCTATATCTGAAATGCCTATCGACACCTATATCTGAAATGCCTATCGACACCTATATCTGAAATGCCTATCGACACCTATTTTTGAAATGCCTATCGGAAACTACATCTGAAATGCCTATCAGCACCTATATTTGAAATGCCTATCGGCAACCATATCTGGAATGCCTATCGGCACCTATATTTGAAATGCCTATCGGCTTCTATATCTGAAATGCCTATCGGCACCTATTTTTAAAAATGCCAATCGGCAACTATATCTGAAATGCCTATCGGCACCTATATCTGAAATGCTTATCGACACCTATATCTGAAATGCCTATCGACACCTATATCTGAAATGCCTATCGACACCTATATCTGAAATGCCTATCGACACCTATATCTGAAATGCCTATCGACACCTATATCTGAAATGCCTATCGACACCTATATCTGAAATGCCTATCGACACCTATATCTGAAATGCCTATCGACACCTATATCTGAAATGCCTATCGACACCTATTTTTGAAATGCCTATCGGAAACTACATCTGAAATGCCTATCAGCACCTATATTTGAAATGCCTATCGGCAGACATATCTGGAATGCCTATCGGCACCTATATTTGAAAATGCCTATCGCTTCTATATCTGAAATGCCTATCGGCCACCTATTTTTAAAATGCCAATCGGCAACTATATCTGAAATGCCTATCGGCACCTATATCTGAAATGCCTATCGACACCTATATCTGAAATGCCTATCGACACCTATATCTGAAATGCCTATCGACACCTATATCTGAAATGCCTATCGACACCTATATCTGAAATGCCTATCGACACCTATATCTGAAATGCCTATCGACACCTATATCTGAAATGCCTATCGACACCTATATCTGAAATGCCTATCGACACCTATTTTTGAAATGCCTATCGGAAACTACATCTGAAATGCCTATCAGCACCTATATTTGAAATGCCTATCGGGAACCATATCTGGAATGCCTATCGGCACCTATATTTGAAATGCCTATCGGCTTCTATATCTGAAATGCCTATCGGCACCTATTTTTAAAATGCCAATCGGCAACTATATCTGAAATGCCTATCGGCACCTATATCTGAAATGCCTATCGACACCTATATCTGAAATGCCTATCGACACCTATATCTGAAATGCCTATCGACACCTATATCTGAAATGCCTATCGACACCTATATCTGAAATGCCTATCGACACCTATATCAGAAATGCCTATCGACACCTATATCTGAAATGCCTATCGACACCTATATCTGGAATGCCTATCGACACCTATTTTTGAAATGCCTATCGGAAACTACATCTGAAATGCCTATCAGCACTTATATTTGAAATGCCTATCGGCAACCATATCTGGAATGCCTATCGGCACCTATATTTGAAATGCCTATCGGCTTCTATATCTGAAATGCCTATCGGCACCTATTTTAAAATGCCAATCGGCAACTATATCTGAAATGCCTATCGGCACCTATATCTGAAATGCCTATCGACACCTATATCTGAAATGCCTATCGACACCTATATCTGAAATGCCTATCGACACCTATATCTGAAATGCCTATCGATACCTATATCTGAAATGCCTATCGACACCTATATCTGAAATGCCTATCGACACCTATATCTGAAATGCCTATCGACACCTATATCTGAAATGCCTATCGACACCTATATCTGAAATGCCTATTGACACCTATTTTTGAAATGCCTATAGGAAACTTCATCTGAAATGCCTATCAGCACCTATATTTGAAATGCCTATCGGCAACCATATCTGGAATGCCTATCGGCACCTATTTCTAAATTGCCAATCGGCAACTATATCTGAAATGCCTATCGGCACCTATATCTGAAATGCCTATCGACACCTATATCTGAAATGCCTATCGACACCTATATCTGAAATGCCTATCGACACCTATATCTGAAATGCCTATCGACACCTATATTATCTGAAATGCCTATCGACACCTATATCTGAAATGCCTATCGACACCTATATCTGAAATGCCTATCGACACCTATATCTGAAATGCCTATCGACACCTATTTTTGAAATGCCTATCGGAAACTACATCTGAAATGCCTATCAGCACCTATATTTGAAATGCCTATCGGCAACCATGTCTGGAATGCCCATCGGCACCTATATTTGAAATGCCTATTGGCTTTTATATCTGAAAT